>JAAGNO010005962.1:36109-63830 GCA_033439905.1 Ceryle rudis | reverse complement strand
CGGAAGCTAACACCCGGGGTTCCCTCTTTCCCCTACCGCCGCTCTTGCGATTTAATCTTTTTTTAAAAAAAAAACCTTATAAAAAAAAAAAAAAAAGAGTAATAGCTACTTCAGACAAAGTGCCTTTTAAAGAGATGCCCAACAGGACTTCCCCATCATATCTGTATTCACAAAAAAAACCCTTGAACATAATTTTTTGTTTAAAGTATTAATATCTTCTGAGAGATGTACAGAGACAGACTTTTTAAATCTTTAAAAAGTTTTTAGCATCTAAAAAACATCATTAAGACCAAACTTAAAAGTTTAGCTCCTTCCGTATATGCAGATAAATTCTTAACAACACCGAAAACCTCTTCACTAATAGTTGTTCTCCAGAAATTAAGGAATTTTCCCATGAACGATGGAATTCAGGCTTTAGGACTTACACCAAATCCAAGGTACTGGACCCTGAATAAGTGACTTTTACTGAAGTGAGAACAGTAACCAAATCTGTAACCACTCTAGTGGTCATGAGAAGACCCCTGAATTGCTCCAACCAACTCAGCCAACTCATTTCAACCAAACCTTGTGAGAGATTGTGCTCATGCACTATCATCCTGGTACTCATGCTCACCAGGACTATAGACTTACTAATATGTCTTAGCCCTGGAAAGCTGTAATCTAGGGAAGAGATGAGACCCGTGTTCCTTTCCATGAGGAACCTATCACTCCTCTGAGTACCATGAAGAAGAAATAGAATTATATATGAGACAGACAGTAGCTATAAACACAAAAAAAAAAAAAAAAAAAAAAAAAAGGGAAAGATAAGGAATAATAAGAAAAATTAACACTGTCATTTTGAACATCTAGCTCAAAACTACAAGGTATTTCACTGAAACAAACACAGGGTAGAGTCTCAGCTGGCCTGAGATTTTCGTCTTTTCCTGCCACATGTATGGGAATGCCTACTTCCCCAGAAGAGAGTCTTTAATTTCTCGTGAAATTCAGGTGGGAAGAAAGACTCACCAGATCAGGGCTTAACCTGGGAAAGTAGCTCCTTGCTGACCAGCAAGGCTTGCAGTGAGAATGAGTTGAATATCCTTTACGTGGAGGTAAGCAAAGATAACTGATTAGCACCACTAGGGAAAATGTGAATAAACCACTCCTTGGTAAGTGCAAAAACTGCCTATTTGTAATTGATTTTTATTTTTGCATCTTCCTTTTAACAAAAGGGCAGCTGAGCCATTTTCCCCCTCTCCTTCTGTCCCCTCGGGGTTTTCTCAATAATTTAAAAAAAAAAAAAAAAAAAAAAAAAATCCTATGGGAATTACCTCCTGTGCAAACAGAATCAGATGAGGTGATCTTGTTAGCCAAAAAAAACAATTTTCCACCACACTTATCTTTCTGGACCAGATGTGACTGCCTAGCCTAGCCCAGCCCAGCCCGCGTGAGCCTGTGCTGTATTTTGTACTCTATTGCCTACAATTCTGTGCATCTGGAAAAACTCCAGTACTGCCTAGGTGGGGTGCTTCAGTCAGCTGCTGTGGCAGCAAAACAGGGAGAATGCTGCCCTTTAAGGCACATGTCTTTAAAAAAAAAAAAACAGAGGGTCGAGTCCTCTCCTTTCCCTCTCCTTCTCCCCTCACCTTTATATAAATGACCTGAAAGATTCATTGGTCAGACTTGAAAAGGAAGCAGACACCTTGGAATATTAAGTGGATATTAGGAAAAAAAAAGAAAAAGGGGGGGGGTGTTCAATAAGCTTTGTGGTATTTCTCTATGATGTGCCAAAAGACATCTTTGTTTTGCCTGCTGAGACAAGCAAGAACTGTGGAAAGGCTAAGAGGAACAGAAAGCATTAATATTTTAGAAAACAATGTAAATTACACTAAAATCCTGACATAGCTGAGCAAGGAGCAAACAGCAGAAAACAAACGGTATTGTTCAGCTTCTCTATACTCAGAGGGCTAAGAAAGCTGATTCTTTTTTTTTTTATTTTGTTTTGTTTTTTGTTTTCCTTGCTAGGAGGATGCAAAGAACAGACGCTGATTTAGGCTGGCACTTCTTTTTGTTTATAATGGGCATACAGTTCTTGTAATGGCCAGGCCTACAACGAGATCATTAACGAGAGCAGAGGCAGCAGCAAAGCTTAAAATTCACAGGGGTGTATCCACTTACAGAACTGCAGCAAAAGCAGCTGTGTTCAACAACTTTGCTCAGCCAGCTACAAATCTTCTGTCAAAAAGTGGTCCCAAGACATGGCTTCCAATTCGGTGTGACTTAACCCTACCCCACACACATCAAAATGCTTTTGTCAGAACATGTGCCAGGCTGCCTCTCAGAGGCTGCCATTCACAAAGCACCTTGGCCTGCGTGCTCTCATATCTGTTCCAGTCCTTCAAAGAAAGGAAAACAATTCAAAGGTATTTACATACAGTATAGGCTATTCTACCTTCCCCACACCCCCCTTACTTTCCCCACCCCCAAGAAAGCAGATATCTAGTTCAGTAACAAGGACAGAATCCAGCCAATGTAAATTCATGCACTTAAATGTAGGTGCCTGTGTGTGAGAAATTAAGGAGTCATTTGTGCTGCCCAAGCAAGAATACTGTCATTTGAGCCTCTCCAGCATGTCAGTGTGACACAGGACACTACCTCACATCAGCAGAGGCTGAGCTAGAACTGCTTGTGCATTTTAAAAATCATCAGTGTTAAGGTGCCTGAAGAGAGCCCCAATATCCTCTCAGTGTAGTCAATGAGGCAGTTTTCCACTGCCTAAACACACTTATCTACTGCTATGTCAGATGGTCTAATAGTTGAAGACACCTGTATGGAGCTGGCAAATAAGACACTGGATCTACAGGATATTCAAACACTACTGTAGTGGCAGCAGGACACCAAGTAGTATACATCCTGGTGGCTAAAGTGTCACTCATGACTCAATTCAGATGCCTAAAGAAAGACACCTAATGTAATTTTAGATGCCCCAGGTGTCCAAGACCTCCCCCTTAAGCCTGTAGATATGATGCAGAAAGAGACACCTTTCAGGACTAGTAATAAGAAGGGGAGGAATAACCAAGAGCATTCAAATGGCACCAGATGTCTATGTTTCTGCAACTAAATCCCAGCGGATGAAATCTAATGAACTAGTCATTTAGCCAAAGGCACGTGGGACTCCAACAGCTGTCTCCACTCTGCTGACTAATAAACTCCTGACTAGTTTTGACTAGATCTAGTGGTGACTAGATATGGTGAGTGGGACTCTGCTCATATGCAGACACTTGCATTTAGACACACAAGGTTTTTTATCTATATAAACCTAAAGATGAATCTTGACTCTTTCTAATTCTTTTGCTCTTATGCCCTAAATGTCAAGAGGCTCATTCACCTGGGAGTTTAAGTATCCACCTAATCTTTAGGCATTCATAAGGGAATGGATTTCTTTTGACCTATATCCAGTATGGCTCCCTCACACATCTCAGTGAGTTGCATTCTGGACCATTCTCTTGAGAGATTAAGCCCTTCTATGGCAGGAATGCTTTGGGGATCACCAGATCCTGAGGACTTACTGCAGGGTATGTGACAGTTTGACTGAATCATGTGCTACAACTGAATGCCCTGAACCATTTAAAGTTAGATGGTCTTCAGAAGGATATCAGATCCACACTAATCACAGTGCAGAATATGAACCTCAATAAAAAGCACACACCAGAGCACTCTCAAATTGCTTTAAATCTCCAAACTAACTCATACTGTCTCCATATAAAAAACTCACTAAGAAGTCAGTACATTCTGCTTTTATTATTGATGAGAAGATGAAATCAAATATAAATCAGTCAAATAAAGCCTATGAACTGCCATTCAGAGCTAGCCACAGCTTCTCATGGATGGCCTGCAATAAAGAGCATCTAACCCCTCATAAACAAGTGATCCACGTGAACTCTCAGCAATTTCAAATCACTTCTAGCTGCTAACAGCTATGGCCATTGTCATGGACAAGATACTGGGCAAGATGGACATCATCCCTGAGCCAGTAGGCCAATTCTTACGTTCTTACTTTTTTAATCAACTGCACCTTGAAATCACTGATTTACTTCCAGACTGAGTAATTTATCTACAGCAGCCCTTTCGTTTGTAGAGACATGTGACAGATGGAGGTGATGTTCCTTTGCAGCCCAGAGCATCCCTGCGTGCCAAGGTCTCCATCCTGCTGCCTCTAGGCAGCTCTGCAGAATTATTTCCAATTTCTATCTTTGGTGATTCATAACACTGCAGTCTGCAGTCCTCTGCAGTAGGCAAGGTGGCTCTGTATTCTCACCGTAGTTAAGCCCATACCACAGGAGTCTGGATGGGATCCCTACAGCATTGTTATTTCTTATTATGGTACTAGTAAAACAACAGGACATGCAGTTTGAGGCTGGGTATTTTTGGCAGTCATGCTTTGTTCTTATATGTTCACACTCCCCCAGGATTATTCTTATGTAAGCTTTCAAGGGCCACTGATGACAAATGAGTCTCATCTTGCAAAGCAAGGACCTATTACGATGACACTAAACCCTTCCCTTGTGCAGCAAAGCAGTCGTCATTTTGTGAACCTCCAGAAGCAATACAAAACTTATTTTCCCTTAGCCATTACTTCAGCAGAGAAAGTCCTTCCTTCTCCCTTACTTTCAGATTTATTTTTAAGGAATGTATTTTCCAGACCAATATGGATATAACACTGGTACCAATGCGAAATTTGAATATTGACAGAGAATTGGGCTGGCACAAGTAAGAGTGAAGTGAAATAGTCTTAAACTATGGCATCATGAAAGTTTGCCTTTAGTAGGGTAGACTGAGCTATCATTACTGGCTGAGCACATACCTACACAAGGAGTTGCACAAACATCTGTAGGGTAGCCTGGTATGCAAACTAATTGCAAAGTAGATCATATCCTGATAAAAAGCATGAAAAAGAGTAGATCTGACCCAAATTCCCTGCAGTCTTAATAGGAGACAAAGGTAGTGAGTAATTAAAGACAGATGAGAAAGAGCAGGGAAGTAGTGATATCCTGTTTTCTCAGGATATCAAGCCAGCACAGAGAAATAACATCAGCCCTTTATCAGGCTAGGAGATGTAAAACACACAGGTAATTTTTAACTAGATTCAAAGCAGGAAAAAAAGGTAAGTTTGAAGATGCCCATAAGGAGACTTTCCTGAGGACAAAGAGCAGCAGGGGCCAAAGTGTGTGTATTTAACAAAAGATGATGAAGACTTTTATGGTAGGGTGATTGGAGGCACAGGCTGGTTATTGTAGAGGGGAGATCCCTTCAAAAGCACATTTGCTGCCTGTGAGCAACCTAAGACTGCATTTGACAAGGTCAGAGAAGGGAATGCTGAAGTAATCAAGAAATAGTAAGCTCAGAGCCTGAACAAAAAACTCAGATGTGTGGATGGATAGGAAATGCTATACCTTAAATATGTTATGCACAAATCCCATGGGAGCAAGTATAGCCTGCCTGTAAGGAACAAGGACCAAATCAAGGGGAACGCTGGTGTTTGGTAAACTCACAATGCTCTTTATGGTCCTGGGTGTCAGATAGGCTGGAGATGTTGTTCATGGTGGTCAAAAAAGCAATGCAAGGAAGGACTGGAGAAGAAAATTAATTAAGTGCATCATTTAAACAAGGAGACACATCTCAAGATAGCCTTCTAAACTATCTCAGAACACTAAATATGCTATATATAACAATGGAGTTCATATTTTTTAAAGCAGAAAGAAATAAAGCCAGAAGAATGCACTGTTAGATGCTTAATTTAGTGTGCAACTATTCCTATCAGTAGAGGATCTGAACATGCAGTGACTTAGTGCTGGCTGGTGAACCTCTTCCATAGTTCTCAGAGCCAGTGCACGTGCTGAGGAGTATGTGGAGAGTTGGGATGTGCAGAGCTTAAATCCCTTCTGCTCTCCATGCAGCTGAGCTACTAAAAAGACCATTTAGAGTCTGTAAAATTAAAACCCATATTTTTTAAATGCTTTCACTGGAGCTGTTCAAGAACTATGTAATTATTATCAGTGTCAAATTGCTTAGTACAGCATTTACTGCACAGTCTTTTATTTCTGAAACACTGCATTTTAAACTAACTATTGATCCTGCCATATAGATACTTGCCTGAGATTATGAATGATGGCTTGACCAACCAGATCAACAATCCAGAAGTAGATGTGGACATCACAAGGCCAGACACCTTCATTCGACAACAAATCATGGCCCTGCGTGTCATGACTAACAAACTGAAGAACGCATATAATGGAAATGATGTCAACTTCCAGGATACAAGTAAGAAATCATTAATTGACATAGGTATATTGTAGAACACATTTATAAATCAGTTCCATTGCAATGGCTTTCTTTGGTCTTTGTGCTCTGTGATGCTGACATCATAGTCATAATAAGTCATAATAAGCTGCTGACATCATAAAGTCATCATAAGTCTTTCTGTCCCATGAAATTCCAGTTACATATTTGTTTCTTTTGGTTTCTTGCTTATCTTCATGTCAAATGCATCAAGACACTGAGGGCTTTCTGTAATGCCAGCGGTACACTCCTTTTTCAGAAGATGATTTAATCACTTAATTAGATCACAGTGGCTTTCATTTGGATGCTTTACTGAATGAAAGCTAGCACCACCAACACTTTCCTGTTCCCAAGGTGTTCATACCCACTGAGCTGCCAGGTGGAACAAGAGTGGAGAAAAGGGGCAAATGCTGTAACCTGTGGCCCTCATGTTGTTCCCCTCACTCCTTTGTGTCAGGTGACGAAACCAGTGGCTCAGGCAGCGGAAGTGGCTGTACAGACGACATCTGTCCCACCGAGTTTGATTTTGTCACCACTGAAGCACCACCGGTTGACTCTGACAGGAGGGAGGTGGAGGCCTCAGCCACACAGCCTGGCTGGTCACTGCAGACATTGCTCGTCATCTTCGTCAGTCTCGTACTGCAGAGACAGTGGAGATAATCCTGGATCTGGTCGGAGAAACTGTGTTTTAGCTACAGAAACAGCCAACTTTCTTCTTTTCTTATACTCTTGGACAATGGACCATGCCACAAACACTTGCAGTTTTCTACAAGAAGAGAGCAGTACTGCAACCTGCTTCCCTTTTTTGTTTTCCCAAAGAGTACCAGGTGCCAGACTGAACTGCTTCCTGCTTTTTTTCAGATATCTCTGAAGATGATATCCACTCTTGAGAGAATTCTTTCTCAAATCTTTGTTACAGGAGACTTTCTGAGCTTCATTTCCTTTTATGCTGCAAAAGTAAAAAAGGATCTTACAGTGTGTGGTTTTCCCTAATGAGAAAAAAAGAGGGGGGAAGAAACCAAGAAAACAGTTTTCTTTCTGAATCAAGCCTGCCTCAAGGCTGATGCATTTCAACAGAATATCAACAAAACAAAACAAACAAACAAACAAACAAAAAAGACAAGAAAAGAACAAAATAAAATGCAACCGTTCTTCACTGACAGCCAGGTTTCCTTTAGGAACTTCTGTAGGATGATTCAGGTCATCAGAATGATCATTGCTATAGGGAGGAAGTCTGGGGTTTTTTTTCCTACACAAAAATACATCTCAATGGTGAATGTCTTGCACTCCATCTGCCAACCACATCAGACTGGTATGAAGATAGACAAACTGAAAAATAATTTTATCTTTTAGTATGATAGTAACTCCACTAGCTTCAGAATATCATGTTACAGTTGTTTAGGATTTAAATCTTAATGCCCAGTAAAAAAAATGAGTAGTAGCATGATTTCACCTAGCTTCTTTTAGTATTTATCCATGTTATACAATTGGCACAGATTTTCCACTTAGCTCACCATCAGCTGTGGTGGTAATGCTAAACAACACTCCTGACAAACCTCCCTTAGGGGTTCGGACAGAAAATAATCTCTTGTGATGTAATCTCTTTCTTTTTGTCACTGTTCTGACATTGATTAGGACTTTCTGCTACTATGTTCATTATCCTACCAAGACAGCAATTCTCTAATGGACTAACAGCAACTGGATCAATAGTGTGTTTCACACCTAACTATATCTTTCATATCAGTTAATTTCAGCGTCACAAGGATTTCTTCTACAAAATTTCAGAACAAACAAATATATAGTACTGACATGGAGATTTCTTTCACTTTTTTAGTCTTAGTATGATCATCTATTTTTATATATATAAATATATATATAAATCACAGATTTTAACTTCTTAATTACAAGCCCAGGGTTGACACTTCTTTGTAAGAAAAAAAAGTATTTGGTCAACCAGCTCTTCTTTTCTTGTGCTGCTCTGAAAAGTAACCCTTTAATGACTGGTGAGCACAAAAATCAAAGAAGAGAATTTTTTACATATCCAGTTGTCCATTTCTTAACAGGTTTGCAGGGTGGGGGAGAAAACCTCTCTCATATGTGTGTATTTGTTGGGGGCATGTGATTTTATGTGATAAGCCTAGAGAAGGACATGGATGTTATTTGTGATGGCAATTGTACTCTCAGATTCTTCAAGGATACATTGCTTTAATAGTCATTGCCTAAATGACTATGGTCCTGGACAGAGTTTCCCTAATTTACATCTAGTCCTAAGACCCAGGATGAAAGCCGTTTAAATCCTGGACAAATGAGTATCAAAAATTAGACATCAAAACCTTCCCTATTCCATCAGCCACAGACAAAGGCATTCTGGGACAATTCTGTGTGGTGTTGAAATGACTCACCAGATATTTATTTCCTGATTTTTATGGTGATTCTGGAAATGGTATAGACAAATTGTGGTAACACTATAAAGCCAGCCAGCCTCTTTACAATTTAACATCAGAGCAGGTAGATCATATCCATTGCAATCTCTTTTTCTTGTCAAATTAAAATTAGCTATCGATTTAGGCATGAAATTAAAGTAGAGAATACACAGCACATTAGGATAAAGTATACTTAAGCACTTTTACCAAAAAGTATTTACAAACTGTCTATATAGTATGTCTAATAACAAAAAGCATAAGTTTTGAGCCACTTGTATGCCTTCTTTTTTTTTGCTCGTTTTGTTTTCCATTTGCTTGTTTACTTCAAAGCATAATGATCTATTCTTCCCGGCCCAGCCTAGTGTGCAGGAGTCACTGGCTAGGTGTTCAGATCCCACATGTGGCCATAGCAGTGCTTTCTGCATCTCTGATGGTTCCCTCTAGAGCAGACCTTGTGATTTGTCATTTAATGTCTTCAGGAAGTTAAATAGCAGAGTTTAAGCCAATTCTCACAGGTTTTTTCATCGGCCCTGGTTCAGCAGGTAACAAGCAGAGGATCTTTTCTTTTTTTTCCCAAACTTCACATGCGGCTATCTACAAGGAGAGCCCATGAAAACTCTCCCCTGATCCATCTCTTTATACCCATATATACAACCTTTCTCCACTTCTTCTCAGTAACTTTGTTTCAGGACAAGTTGAGTGTCATTTTGATTTATCTCATATGTTTAATCAGTGGTAACTGATACTATTTCCATCTGATTATTCTGGGTCTGGAAGCTTGTTGACAGGTAATGAAGTCCAAGCCCTCTAAGGCAAGTCCTCTTTTGCACCTGCTCCACACTGCTGACTAAGGAGCTGATGGATTCCTATGGTCTTTATGTTAGCCCCAGCCCACATTTAGGTGATCTGATGACTTTTCAGCTGCTGCAGCCAAACTGGGTGTACAGAGTGTTCTCAACTATTTGTAGACCTCCATGGACTCATGGACAAGGAAGAAGAGGGATCCCTAAGAACCAGGGGATTTGCTGAAGGCTGTTCTTACTTGGGAAGCCTGTGGAGGGGTCCTTCTCTACTTGAACTGGATCTTACAAACTGCTGGTGAAAAAACAAACCAGACTAATCTTTGCCCAAATGTATTGGTTTCATGGGAGTTCTTCCAGAAATTTATGTCTTCCATAGTTTTTCTCCTCTTATTTTCCTACTATGCATGGTGATATGTTTTCAGGAGATGGAGATGCCTTTGCGCAAGATATTAGGCATACGTTTCTTTAATAGTCCCTAAAGGTTGAATACTCTTCATACATTGCCTTTTTCCAAGATTAAGAGAGCCATTACATCTACAAAGCAAATGAAATTGGGAATTAGGGAAAAAAAAAGAAAGAGCTTTTGTTTCATAAATGTGTGAATCTACATAATTTTCAATGTTTGTATTTGCATCCTTTATATCCAGTAACTCGTATTCTAAGGTAATTTTTTACCTTAGAATTTAAATATTTCTCTTCTGTTAGTGGCTGGTAAAGTAAGAAATTATAAAGACAACACTTAGGTGTTCAAGAAAGAGGACGTATGTCCCAAGGAAAAAATCCTTTGCTTGTGTAAACCCTTTTTATGCTGTACAATCCAGAAGCTCTTGACATTTTATGTTCTTTTAAAGTGGAGGCTTAATTAATTAGATGCAATTAATAATATAACTAGTGCTGTAGACCCTTGTGTGGTTTTATGCTTTAATATTCATTAAATTGCTTTTTCATCATTCCCAATTTTTTAGTGTTCAGCCTACTGCAGATTTTTCTTCTGCTTACCCAGTACACACTACTGTAACTGTAGTGCAGACTACCTGAACTCTGGCTAGACTTAGGCATTTCAGAAAAGAGGGTAGAGATTGCCTGCTAAAGATGAGCAGGCAACTCTGTTCCTCAGAGTTCTGGTAAGAGCTGATCTATCCCAGTTCCCTAAGAGGCATCACAAAGCTCTGTCCCTGGAAAGCTCCCAAAATTTGAGTCTCAGCCATACAGATCATCCCAATTCTGTGGGAATTTTAGGAATGACGATTCCCGCAGATGTGTAAACTAGTTTGAGTTGCTTCCATGCAAAATGGCTGTGAGCTAGAGCTGTTCTTGGGAGGTGGACTGTGCATACAGCATCTCAGCAAGCAGCAGTTGCCTTCAGTTTACTAACCAACTCTGAATCATTATCAAATGTAACTATACTTACTGACCAAGGCTTTTATTACTTCAACATGAAAAATAAATTACAGCACTGATGCAAGTTGTGGTTTTTGTTTTTGATTTACTTCCAAAGATAATCCATTAAAACTGAATACAGAAAAACTTAGAATGATTCTGCTGGGAAAATCAGGTTTCTACAGATTTCATTATGGAAACAAATGTCTGGACAGCCTTCAAATATTAAGAAGAAATCCACATTCCAAAGATCACAAAGCTATATTTACATATTTACCCACAAATTTTCAAACCTGCTAGATGAGAATGAATAGAGTTAACAGTAGAATATTACATAGAATTGCAAAAAACAGAATATCAAATGGAAATTCAACAAAGGCTGTCTTAGCTGTGGGGCTGATAATCTGTTGTCAAAACACAATAGACACAGCAATGCCTACTTCCAGGAAAATTAGGGCAGGTGATGCACTGAACATTACAGCTACTCACATGGACTGTGAGGATCATATTAGCATGTGTAATTATGACCCTTTTTTGATAAAACTATTATAAAGACCAGAGTACCATGTTAATACAGTACATGAAAGATAAGCAATACAATAGTAACCATTTTCTCATCTGTTAAACAGCATAGGAGACCTAATGGAGAACCAAGAACTATGAAACTTACAGCATCAGGCAGAAGAGGTAGTCTCAAATTGATTCAATCAGAACATTTTCCAACAGTCTATCCTATTCAAATCTGCTGATCAATATAACTAATCACTTGAGGGTAATTTGCAGATGTAACATCAAGTGCTCACTTACAATACTTACTATTTTTTCTCCTAAACTGACTACATAGTTTACAGGTCTGATTGTGCATCATAAGTGATTGTATAACAAATTTGTACATTACATCTGTGTGAAATCCTGTCCCTGTCACAAAGCAAATTAGAGCTTTGTCATCAACAAGGATTTTGACTATAATCAGGGAGAAAAATGTCAAGTCCTTTTTTTTTGGAGGCTGTTCATGTTTGCTTTCTTTCTGACTCACAATAAAACAGCAACAGCAGTCCATAAAAGAGGTGACATTAACATCCTCATCTGTAAGGTTCCAAACTTTAGTCCAAAGCAGTCACAGTCTTTCTTTCCAGCTTCCCCACAGCCAATGTCTCTGGACTGCCCAGAAGGTGAAGAAAGTAGGTCTGTCCAATGGCTTAAAGTCTACACAGTTAAATCAAATAATTTCAAGAAAATGGATCAGTATTTCCATTAGCTTTCATTTCACCTTTATTTCTAACTATGTAGTGTTGATACTCAACAGTGTAACATGCATGAAAGGCTTTAATCTCATGGTGCACTGGAAAAAAAAAATTCTTCTTCCCTTTCCTCCTTTATTCTGGCACCAGAAAACCTGTGAGGCTTAATACTTTAAGCACTAGGCAGCATCCAGTGGTATAGTTTGTTTATTAAAGTCAGAACAGCTGCATTACCAAAATAAGTTATCTTTTTCCTTGAGAAGGAATAGAGAAAGGTAGTATCCATTCATCATGAGCAAAAAAGAGGTACAGAATAGCAACTATTTATCTTAGATATCCTTGGTGTACCAGCTGTCAGTATCTCTGACAAACTTTTAAAGCCAAATTTCCAGGGAAAACAAAGCTACTTTGTCTAAAATAGAAATCAGTATGATTTTCTTCCTTGGAAAAAAATACAAAATGTATGGTTTTCAGCTCCAAGTGTTGGGGAAATTGGAAAGAAATTACCTACTTCAGAGTAAGAGGCTAGATATTTAGACAGTTCTGCTGCTCTCAACTCCTGGAGATGCTTTTATACCTCTCCAGCTCTGCTGAGCTACTATGCAGATCTCCCAAAGCAAGGAGCCTCCTGGGTGTGCAAGTTGTCCCTGCCAAGAGTGGAGTTTGTTCTTCCAGGCTGGTTAGAGAGACAACTGAGAAATGAGTGATGGGAGCAATGACTTCACAGTGAGACCCAGCAGATATATGACCATGGGGGATTAACAGTAAAATCTCAATAGGGACCACTGGTGCTCCTCACAGCTGTCCATCTTTTCCTTTCAACATAGTGTCTGTGAATTTTCTGTGTAATCTAATTATAACCATCCACTCATGGACATCACAAAGGCTCAAATATTGCTTCACAAGTCAGTGGTGTTTCTGTAGTCTGCTGCAAGGTTTCTCTCTCTCTTCTTAGCTGCCAGGTACACTGGCTAATTCTGTACCTTTCAGTGTGTGAGGAAGAGCTTACTACCTAAAACAGATTTATGTGTGTCAGTAGTCTTTTTTTCCTAAAGTTATACATTATTTAGGAATGAAAGTCCTTCACATTGCTCACAAATATGATTTGATTCCACTATGCATCTAATGACTTTTCTTCTCAATCCTGAAGACATAATTCACAGGGGCTTTGCAGAAAGCCCAAACTCCAGTCATTCAGCCAATATTTCATAGAGGTTTCCCACATTCCACTAAATATCCCAGACACCAGGTTACAGGTGGGCTAGGCTCTTTCTCCTCACTCCTCACATTAAAGTATGTTCATGGGCCTGAAAAATCTTTCAAAATGAATAGTTCATCAAATCTAGTGCATTCCAGAAAAAAAAAAAAAAAAATCCTTTTTGGCAAATCCATGTTTTCCAATGATAAATATTTCTGACTAAAGCTTCTTGTCTGGCTCTCCTCCTCCTGTGTGCTGCACATCCCATCTGTCTTTGAGTCACCAGTGTCCCTATGACCATTTTCTTCTCCAGGCTGAACTGTCTTTTCAGTTGTTTTTAGCTCACTGGATTTTCTATCTTCCTTCCCCAGATTTCTGTGCCTTTGGTAGCACTCAGTGCTTCTCTTTTCAGACAGAAGATGTAGCAATGAAGATATTTGGTCTGCTTGGGTTTGTGGGTTTTTTTCAGCCTTTAACAGACCCCCAAGTTTAGCTTTTTTTCTCTGTTCCACACATGCTCTGCTGGGTGTATCTTCTTGATAATCTGACATAAATCCTGATGACTCTTTTATTCAATCTAGTGTATAATTAGAGCTTGTGGGCTACATTTTGGCTCATTCTTCCTTGTGACTATAGCATACAGTTTCTGTTTTGTTATTTTTGCCATGCTGAGGAGCCAGAAAGGCCAATGGCAAAGAACTTGAGGATTTTCTATAGTGACATTAACTGAAAAGGTGTCATCAGGAAACAATTCATATAGTTTCTGTAATTGATTGTTTGGAGGTTTGGTGTTGGATTCTTGTTTTTCATTTTATTTTAGTTTAAGATTCTGGGCTTCATTTTATTTACTTTCACAGTTCAGCTTTGTGCTTTTAGTTGAGTTTGAAGCTGCAAGAATATTTTGTAAATAATTTGTGAATATGTGTGTGTAGTTGAGAGAAGAAAAAGGAGCACTTGCATTTCCAAAATATCCTGATGCTTCTTTTCAACTTTTACCTAATCTGAACACAAATTTTCAAATTTAGAATCTGCATTCAGATGTTCAGGTATGTCAAACTACATAAATTGATGGACATTTATAGACCAACTCCTCCCAGGTTACTTTGTTTTGTTGGTGAGCAGTATCATTTAATTTCCACTAGCAGTTTTGTTCCATTTATCAAATTCAAAGAAAGGGTGTTGTGTAAGTAGGTCAGATGTCTTGATTTGGGTATCAATTGACATTTACATCTGCTTGTTAAACTTTTATGACTTCAGGCATATGAACATTGCTTGAAAGCATGCAAATCGTTAGCTCTGGTTTTGATGCTGTATTTCTAGATTAATATTTAACATAGTTAAATGTGAATTGATAGGTATGATATTTGAACTCAAGTTTAGAATAAAATTGGGTTTAGACAGAAATAGCGTTGGGTTGAAAAAAATCTCATTAAACATTAAACCTGCTTTTCTACTAATCCACTTTTAGCATTTCAGCCTAATTTAACACAGGAAGAAAAAAACAAAACACACACAAAAAAAAACCCCTCAAACAAACAAACAAAAAGACCAAACAAACAAACAAACAAAAAACCACACCAACATATCCTGTTTATAGATGTTACCTGAAACTAAATGGTATAGTTTCAGTTTTGGGAGAGTTCCTGTCAAAATGAAAGCTAAAGGAAAATCCCAAGTTCTCCCATCTCCATGCATTACTTACAAAGATACAGTATTTAGCAGCATATGGCAGTGTGTCTATATATATAGCAGTGTAGCAAGGCAAAGTTTGAGCTTTTAAGGCAAAGATTCTTTATGACTTTGTAACTTCAGAGAAGTAATGTACCATGGACAGAAATAGATAAATATATACAATCGTTTTGATACATTTGTGAGATAGGTTTCACAGAGCCCAATATTTTTCTGCAAAATGCCTTAAATCACTTTCTGTAGGGCTAATGCAAATGAATTTGTTTTGTATATAGCCTTTTATAATAATTACTTCGGATGCAACACTAGACTTTTCTTTCCACTACAATCATATACAGCCTTATGATTACTAACTACAATAGACAGACTATGAAAGCTCTGCTTCATTAGCTGTAAATGCACTTTCAGTTCACTTATAGACTTAGAGTTTGGAAGCAAGAAGAGGTGACATTGCCAAGAGCATCGAGACCTTCCTGATGGGTAATCCCTGCATTCTCTCAGGATTGAAATCCTTTCCCACTGACTCCTTTTCCTCTCACTCCATCTGTCTTCATGAAAAGTGGCTGTGTCTTAGGGCCTTGTGTCATCCCACCTAGTACTAAGCACTTCAGGAAGCATGTTGCTCAGCAGGGTTGTCTTTCTAGATCGCTACAGTTAGTCAAAAGAGATGGACGTCTCCAGATCTGGGAAGAGGGGCTTATCTGTATTCCCTGCACAGGCAACCTGGGATGGCAGGGCCTGTCATATAGGCACCTCACTTAAGCAACTGGAAGTAGATGTCACTGGTGAGATGGGGGATCCAGGCTCCACCCAGACTCTCTCCTGTCCTTCTCCTCGTTGGCACAATGGTGCCTCTTCTTTATGCCAGTGCTGGACTGAGGAGCCTGGAGAAGTATCCCATCTGGGAAAGTCATAGTATAATGAGTTTGTTTGTGGGCCAAACCAACCCTGATGTAACTAGACATACAACCAATGTGCGTTAATTTTTCTGAATGCTACCCAATGCTGTTATGTTTATGTTCTTCCTTATAAGACATTTGAAACTGTTGACAGCGCTACCTATGAACACGCAAGGCAACTACCCTCAATGTGCATATGCACAAGGGATGGAGCTCAAACAGGTCTCTTCTGAAATCCCAGATGTCTTTCCAAGGCTGGTGAAAACAGTGCACAGGTCACAAGCCAGCTCAGAGAATTAGTGAGGAGAAAGGCATAAAGCAGATTAATACAGTGCCTCAAGAGTGAGAACTGCAATAAAGATACCCCTTGGGTTTAATCATTAATGCACTTAACTGTTTGTCAGTCTTAGCCGTTACTGCATCAATGAAAGGAAAAAACACATCTTCAAAGAGGTTAGTAGAGGAAGCAAGGTTAATATACATGGGTAATACTGACAAATTGCTAACACACCTCTTGCAAATTTGCCCATTGTTATGACAAAAAAAATCTTAAAAGCTGAAAATAATTAAGTGGCAATGAAAATAATTGAAATTATTAAATACTGATGATCAAATTCCTCTGCATTCCTCACCATCTCTTGGGTCTCCATAATGAGGAAATCCTTTTTCTTTCCCAACCTACTTTTTTGGGGTTGGTACCTGAAATGTGGCAGAAACCAAAAGCTCTATCTATAAAGCACACATTCAGTGTCCAAATTTCTAGGTCTCCTGGTCTTCCACTTTGTTTTCCTTTTTGAATTCCTGAGAATGGAACACTCACATATTATATGTGAGCGTGCATCTTTCTCCATGTATACACATTTATTTACACATATACACACACATATATATGTATAAATACAGCCACACGCCGGTAAATGTCAAGTGCATATGTTATAAAAGAATATTAGAAGGACTCCAATTACAACAATACTTGACACAGACCTAACCAGGAGAGTCCCAGGCAGGAACCTGTGCTTTAGAGATTATTAAGCTTGTGTCTCTGTAAGTGTGGTTGCAATTTTCTGAAATAACTGTGGAAAAGTGTGAGTCTGAAGAAATTATTTGAGAATATCTGCAGTACTAGTAAAGAAAATGTTAAAAAAGAAAAAAAAGACAGCAGGTAAAAACAGCAACCTAGTGTCTCGTTCACAGTATTTTGAGGCTTTACTGTTATGGATTTCATTATTTCTTGGTTTTTATTTGAACAGAAAAAAAAACTTCTAAAAGCTCACTGAGCTTTTCAGAACCCCTACCTCCTTCCTTTTAGTCTATAATATGGTTAGGGTTAAATGATGACTTTTCCGTATTTATGAAAATATGTTCTTCAAAAATGAATTGGATAAAACACTGATCATCAAAAATGTCATCCTATTTGGTGGGGTTTTTTTAATTAAATTCATAACCCTTGGAGAGTGGCTCTTACTTCCAATGGTATCATCTGATCCCTCTTAACTGAATTATAGGTTTATAATTCTCAGTGTCCATCACCCAAGAATGACATGACACAACAGTACCCAGTGGATTACCCCCACAGCCCCTGGATGTCTTTTATCACATCTTTCCTTTCCACACACTTTCCTCCAGAACATTTTGATTAGTAGAAATGCATTCAGATTTCCCTGTAGATAAAAAGAAGGGAAGTACTGACATTTTCAAGACAATCTCAGCCAGTGCTGTTCGGCCCATTGCTTTTCCATTTCGCCTTGAGTCTTCACTAAGTCCAGTGCGCAACAGTTAATGTGGTTTTCACAAAGCAGTGATCAGTAATGTAAATACCATTTCTTCCCTCAAGACTCATAATGAATTCTGTGTTTCTTAAGCTTGTTTCTTTCAGAATTGGTCATGTCAAGGATGTAACAGATGATATTTGGAAATAACAGAACAGTTAAACCATAAACTGCTGTGTTCCCATCCATTAGTAAGAAAAGTTTGACTGCAGGGGTATTTTATTGGAAGGGTTGTATTAACAGTCATTTACATGCATATATATATATTTGTAGTGCTGCGCCTGCTTCTTTCATGTACCTTAAAATTACTACCAGATAATGAATGACCTCCTAATAAACTCATTTTTTGTAATGCATCTTCCTGGAATATAGGCATTAGAAAACCTTGCTGTTCAGCCAAGGCAATTTTGCCTGGTGCAATATTATGTTACTAGACAAAGGCATTTGAAAAGGACATATATTTTATTTTCTAAATCAATACTTTCTTTTGCTGCCTACTGAAAAATCCTTTTTTAGTGCTTACAACACATTTGAGAGTTAGGATAGGATTGTAATATTCAGTAACAGACTGAGACAATAACTAGCATTCTTAAAGATTAATTTTATTTGCCCTGCCTTTCGCCTGCAAACATTATCCACATAATGCTTTTCAGACAGACTGTATCTTGTTAGTTTCCCTGCTTTGTAGTATACATATATTAATGAATACATATTTTCATTGATGACAGCGTAAGGCAAGTTATTTCTCTCCTAGTGTTATTCTCCTGTTTATTCATGTGCATATTTTAAATTTCAGTGGCTTGTTGGAAAGTTTAATTGATCATCACTGATTACTAGTCACAGTTTTGCTTTTGTTAAGATGCCATTACATAAGATTCTGATTATTATATGAAAGTTTAATTCTGATTACTAGATCTTCGCAAAATCACAGCAAATTCTTTCTCAGTGAATCTCCACAAACATACAGAAAACATAGAAAACATATTTTTTCCAGTTGTCTTTATAATAAGAAACAAATAAACTTTTCTCAGTTAAACAAGAAGGTATATTGACTTTTATATTAATCTTGCCATAATTGGACTGGTAAAGCATTAGAATATGCAATCCACAATTAAATAACTCTCTGTGCAGAGAAAACAATATCTCAGCTAAAAAAGATCAGGTTAGAAACCCTTATAGACATGCACAGTGCCATAGTAGGTGGTTTGCACACTGCCCATTAATCCAAGTATTAAAGAGAGGTGATCGGCAGTAGTCATTTTTGGTGAGGTAATTATTCCCAAGGTGTTATGGATAAGGACTCTCCAATATATCTTCTTTCAATCCAAAGTTTAAAAGTGTTAACAGCAATCCGGACAATGTAATTTACACTGTGTGAGGACTATGCAACGGAGGATCAGACACACGTTCCCCAGCCTCTCTGGTCCTCCTTCCACTGAAGCTAGTGAGAGTTTGCCATCAGCTCCAGTACCAGAAGCAAATCTAACAAGTTTGATACTAACATTTAAATCTGCACTTGTACCCTCCATGTCTATCTCTCAAACAACACTTACTTTATTAGTTCATAATTACAACAGTAAAAAAGCGTGGGGCGATATTTTACACTGTTGCTTAATATTCAGTACTGTATGTATATATATATACTTGACACCTCAGTGAAGATTTTGACATGCCTTATTCATTCTAGTTATTTTTATGGTATTGGTTTTGTTAGATTGCTTTACCATATAAAGAATAAAACTATAACTGCTCTGACTTAAAAACATCCAATTCATTTTTATCCAAGATGTGTTAAACAAATCTAACTCATGTTCATCAGTTCTTCTCATTCTCATTACCCTTCACTCACACCATGAAGGCAATGTATATTGGTGGTTTGAAAACAGGGATTTGATATTCTCTGATGGACTACAATAAATATCTGAAGTAAGTACCTGCCTCGTGTCTTGTGGTTTCTTGGCTGCAAAATGAAAAGTGCTCCCTGCAGGCCAGCAATGTTAATCCTATGATTGTCAGCTACTGGAGAATCATGAGGTAAAATGAAACTTTAAAATAATTTATGAGGAGGTCATTTTACACCATTCTTTTTTCAGCTATGTTTACATGCCAGGCATATTCCCCTAAAATCTGTCAGAGAAGCAAAGAACATTGTGGAAGTGTCAAAAGTCATGACATCTAAAGATGAAATTTCAGGCAGGAGTTATTTATTTATTCTCTTGCAAAAGGTGAGATCTTTCCATGACTACGGTCAATTGTTATTTTGAGTTACTTAGTAGTTCTAAGTCAATCAGATTGGGAGCTAATTTAATGGTAACATTTTATTGCAACTGTTGAACACCTCTTTTTTTACATAAGACTGCCCATGATACAGCAGTCTTAAAATGTAGATCAATGTTTAAGAAATGTGGTATCTGGAAAATTAGAGGGGTCTGTTTCTCCATTTTAGTTTGACTTATTCTAATGCCTACAGCAGAGTCTAAGTCAAGTTTCACTTGAAACAGCTTAGGCTAGCCAAGACATCTTCCCAGAGCCAGCAGACACAACACAGGACCTGCTGCACAGGCCCTGCACCCTTCCTGCTGGACATCCAGATGGGATGGTCTCAAGAACATGCCATGAAACTAAAGGCTTCAGTTTGGGCAAGAGAATCAATGTTCCTAAATTTAGGTGAGCTGAATCCCACCCTAACCTGGTACAGACCTAGATTTGGGCCAACTGAATCTCACCCTGAGGAGAGGTTTTCTTGTCTAAATAGAGGCACTGTTGCCATTCTGGGTGCTGCAGGGCTTGGTTCAGTTGCCCGCTGGATCTGTTGTATATTCTATGTCTACAACTTCTAGTCCCATGTATTACATCTTGGATTTTCCAGGACATCTCAAATGACACTGGGTACTTTTGTGGGGCTCACTGAGTCACATCTCGTATTGCATCCAAGTTTGTAGCTGGCATGTATGCAGAGCATCAGGAAACCCATCTCTTTCTGGGGTAGGGACTGGAGCCAATACATGGCACCACAGAGCATCTCTAATGTCACTATATTACCTAGTTCTGGGTACCCACCCTAGGTGTTCAAGATAGATGAAACCTGCTACCTTCTAGGGGCATCTGTCACTGAACTGAGAGAGGGTAGCTCATTTTGAAAGAGTATTCGTGAACAAATTGTTTGAGAAGGGTTGGGAATGTACTGACTTGTTTAGAGCAGAATGCTGTGTTCGCCATTCTAGACCAAAACACTGAGTTTTCAAACAAAAAATAATATTTTGTAGTTTTCAGCCTCTGAAGAAAGGTTTCAGGTTCTAATAATTTTGCATTATTCTTTATTTTCTTAACATGAGGTAAACCTTGCTGTTCATGTCTCATGCTTTACAAGGAGGAAAAAACAACTGCTTATCATAGAAGAGCTTTGTGGAAGCATCAGTTTAAAATTCTGCTATTTTCCTGAAGAGACTACCTTCAATGGTGCATAGTCTTCTGTGAATCATGGAAAATCTGACAATTAATAACTCCTTTTAATTATTATTCTCTTCTCAGGCACCTACCATAAGGTTCTATTAATTAATGATGCATTGCTTTAAGGCCTGCTGGAACAATGAAAGTAGGAATTGCTAGAGATTTGATTCAGTTAAGTGTCAAAAATCTATCTGCCTATTCAAACACCAGTGAATCCCTTTAGTCTAGAAATGCTATGATGACCCTTTTCTCTGCCAGATTTCAGATATTTGTTTCATCACTGTATGAAACACTGCAAGTCTATTATGAACTTTTGTCTCATCAGAATGCAAATAAAATTCAAGTAGAATGAAATGTGAGAAAGTATTGAAAAAATGTGAAAATATAACTAGCTAACCATTTGAAAACAACAGATGCTTTTATTTGAATGGCAAGTAAAGGTTCTGGTCTGTTCTTTTACATTTTGGAGATGATATTTGAAAACCAGCATTAGAATTGAAATGATATTGATATACTAAATTCTGAAGCTTTGCTAAATTTATTAGCACACTCTTGTTTTAATACACTATTTAATGTAATATCATATTTACATCTGTGAAATGCATATCCCTTCACTTGAATGTTTGGATGATACAGATAGCAAACATTCATAAATCAAATCAACTGTTGTCACAAATCCAAGAAAAACTGTGGCCTAAGAAAGTGTTTTCTGATGTATTGTTGAGCTCAGACATACCAAAGAGCCATCAAAACCAGGTGCCAAACTAATACAAACAATGTGCAGGTGTCAAGTACTTGCACGGTGATGTAAATGCAAGACAAAAACTCCCCTGGAATTTGGATCTGCATGGGGAATGATATAAGCAGAGAGATGATGACCTGTTCTTGTGCAGTGTCATGTGATGGATGGTGTTCACTTTCTAAGATCAGCTTCACCTGACCAAGCCTGTCACACAGAAGGGAGTGCAGGGCTGAGCAGCTCACACATCTGGGAGGTCTGAGGACAACGGGGCACTGAGAGAGCATTAAAAACATGAGGGACTTGGAGAAGAGACTAGCCTATTGCAATAAGCCAGCTTTGATTCTTTACTAAAAATAATGAGGAGGTGGTGACTACAGAGAGAGAGAGGAGAGGAAATGGAAGAAATCCAGGACTCACAGAATAATAGAATTAAGAGGAAAAAATTGAGCTGAGTATCAGTAAAAATATCCTTAAAGTAAAACAGATAAAGATGCCAAGTATGGTTCCTGACATTCTTTTTTTTGGACAAAGTCACTCCTTCTTGTGGGTTTTTTTTTTTTGTTTGCTTTTTTGCTGGCTAATGACTTTCTTCAATTACATATTTATTCAGTTTTGGTATAGACATTAATTAATATAAAATGATCAATGAAATTCATATAAATACAGAAATTCCTCACAAGCTCTTAATTAGATGTAAAAAACCCCAGGTTTTTGACTGTAATCTTGACTAAAAAACAGTTGGAAGTATATACAATTAAATGATTAGAACATGGGACAATTCTATTCTACACATTTTATAATGCTTTTAAAAAATACAGCTAGGTTTGAGACTCATTCCACCTTCTTCCACTGTTACAAATATTGATAGTTAGAGGAGGATGAAACAGATATATTAGTAAAGCAAGGCAGAAAAAGCCAAAAGGACAAGGCAAGCAATGTGCAAGAGAGGAGGGAGATGGGAGAAATCTCCAGAGAAACAAGCAGCGGTGAAATCTCTGGGTATCTCCCAGCAGAAAACATACAGGTGGGATAATCCTGCACTGCAATGCAAACACACTAGAAATTCAGATAGCCTTGTGTTTGTTTGGTTTTGTTTTCTCCCATTCCCAACTGTTGTGAAGCTTGGAAATCTTTGTTTCCCAGTTTGGTAATTCTCACTGTATGTGTAGTTACAGTATCCAGAAATGTTGAAATATTTGGGGGACCCCTCCCTAAGGCAATCTCAAAGATCCTTAACCATGTCACAGCCACAAGTGAAAATTAAGAGATTTCTATTCTACAGCAAGCTGCTCGGCTACACACTTCATGAAAAGTGGAAAAAAAAAGAAGTCTGATATTCCCTAGCTGCAAAATGAATCTACTAGAACTTGTCAGGCAAAGGCAATATTCCAAGTAGTCATTCTGTTGTTCAATAAATTCCTATTTCCATTCACTTTGCTCTGTAAAACCTGCTCTTACCTTGCTTCCAAATGAAATAAATCATGGAATATTGGAGAAAAGTAGAGGGAGCAATTTTGTGCAGTGATACTAGAGATGTTGCATTCCAGATAAAAAACATACTGATACTGAATGACTGACAGCAGCTAAAGCAAAAATGAGCATGAGACAGGCTGTTGTGATGAGCTGACACAAATTCATCTCTCTGAATAACACAATTAAGTATACATCAGAAAAACATGACTAGCAGTCCCCAGATTAAGCTAAAAAAATTAGATATGGGCAAGACTGAAATGAAAAGTACCATTTTTTTCCTCCCTTTTCAGTTTTAAGTAGAAATATACCTTTTATCTTTCTGTTCATCTGTCCTAGCACAGCCACTGGGGTATACTTCTTTCTTACTAGCAGATAGACATAGTATAAATGAACTCTGAGCACTGTCATCTCTCTCTCCATACATCATGTCATACATCATGATTAAATACTTTCAGCTGGCAGGTTGCACTTCTACATGAAAAACAAATGCTTTCATTGTTTTTGCAAAATCCTGAGACTTATCCTAAGATTACACATGGAAAATGTTGGAGGGAAAAGAAAAGGATGTATGAAAGAGTGTACTTGGCCTGAACAAAAAGATGTTTTGTCCTTCTGTTGAAAATCCAGCTTTTTCTTTTCTCAGGAAGGATTGTGCTTTGCCTTCACAAGTGGCATTTCTCAAAGCTCCAAGCTGAATTCTAAATCCATAGGGTTTGGCACACCGAATGGATGTACACATCTGCAGAAGCAGCAATCTTTCTACATCTCATCAAAGCTCCCATTTCTAGGCTCAGGGAGGAGATGCAGCCTCCTTGGGATGTGAAATGAATCTGAACAGTCTTATTGCTGCTCTAAATATAGCCATTTGTTTGCAACTCTACTGGACAGCTATGCCAAGGGGACAGGCAAGAGCATAGCACATCAAGCAAGAGTGCTCCTGCTAACCACAAAGCCATTTGTTGACATAGGTCCTAAGGACTTGTGGTGGTTTGACCTTGGCTGGATGCCAGGTGCCCACCGATCTGTTCTGTCACTCCCCCCCTGCTCCTCTCAGCTGGACCTGGGGGAAGAAAATAAGATGAAACTCGTGGGCTAAGACAGAAGCAGATTAATGAAAAAGCAAAGCAAGGCCACATGCAGCAGCAAAAGAAAACAAAGATGTATTCTCTACTTCCCACTGGCAGGTGATGTCTGGCCCTTTTTGGGAAGCAGGTCTCCAAACGCAAAGCGGTTGTTCTGGAGGACAAGCCAATGTCCACCCCCCTCCTCCTTTTCCTACCTTTTATAGTTCGACCGACGTCATATGGTATGGAATATCCCTTTGGTGAGTTTGGGTCAGCTGTCCCAGTCATGTCACCTCACAAGATCTTGCCCACCCAATCCCACTGCAGCGGGAATGTGAGCCCTGCCCAGCAGCAGCCACAACACGGGTGTGTTACCAGCACCTTTCCAGCTCTCAGTGCAAAGCACAGCACTGGGAGGGCTGCTACGGGGAGAATTAACTCCAGCTCAGTCAGAACCAATACAGGACTGTAGGTAAAATCGATATGCACCTTCAAGGGCTGAGCACAGCGGCTCTCCTCGTGACACTCTCACCATGCACAGGCAGACAGAACAACACAGAAATAATCACCTCTTTGGCATGGTCTCCCCACTCTGAGCAGCCACTAGCCATGGGATGGTAAGGCAGCAGCATGAAAGAAAGTGGAAGAATCTGTTGATGAAAGCTAGGCTGTTTCAAAGTCCTTGTAAGAATGGAAAAGAAAGCCTGCGAAGACGGTTTAATAAGCACTTCAGGGTCTATCTGAAATTGGTGGCAACCAGCCCAAAAGAAGCCAGTCATCAGCCTTACTCCTGGCTGTAACAGCTTCTGACCATTTAATGTGTTTAGTAGCTTTTCAGTTAACTCAAGCAGAGGAGGCAACTGTGAAACTGTTACAGATATTTGAGCAATAACACCTCCACATAAAAATGAAGCTGCTGAAAGATGTTTTCAAGCAAAAGGTGCTGAAGAAAAAAAAAGAAGAAAAAGCCAGTGAAACCTCAGGAGACCTTCTTCTAAGTCAGACATCAAAAAAATCCACTAAGAGATAGGATGGACCAAACCCTCAGAGATGTATGCCTGGGAAACAGGCCTGGAAGCAGCCTGGGACACAGCAATGACATCACCAAGTGAAAGAGGCTGCAAGAGGGCTCTTTGCTACCACACCACTGAACCTTTAAGCACCTGTCTCCCAGGCTTCAATCCACATAATACAATTTACCATGTGTAAAACAGACAGCTGAGCTCTCTGCTGTATGCCTGAAGAAAATCAGGAACCACAGAAGGAGACTCAGCACAGGCATAACACAGGAGCTTTTTAATCTAGTCTGTGAGAAAGCCGGAGGGCAGAAATAAGGGCTGAAAAGACCATCTGAGCTGGGGATCAAGTGACTGCCTCCTTTATTCAGGCACCTGAATGTGCTGCCAAGGGCAATGGTGGGGTCCAGCCCATGCTTTCTTTCCATCCTCCCTGTTGAAGTTGCTCCAGGCTTGATGGGTTTGTCAACACACCAGCAACAACAAGGCAATGAAGGAAACAAGAGAGATCCTCTGCTGTGGAAGAGACCTGACTACTTATTCCCTCTCTACAAAATCACAGAGTCACTATGGTTGGAAAAGACCTTTAAGATCAAGTCCAACCATTTTCTAACTTTACCAGGGCCACTACTACACCATATGGGGTGCATTAAGAAGAGTGTGTCCTGCAGGTCAAGGTTCTCCTCCCCCTCTACTCTGCCCTAGTGAGACCACATATGGAGTATTGTGTCCAGTTCTGGTCTCCTCAGTTCAAGATAGACAGGGAAATACTAGAGAGAGTAAAACGGAGAGCTACAAAGATGATTAAGGGACTGGAACATCTCTCTTATGAGGAAAGGCTGAGAGACCTGGGACTGTTTAGCCAGGAGACAACTGAGAGGAGATCTTGTTAATGTTTATAAATATCTGAAGGGTGGGTGTCAAGTAGAAGGGGCCAGTCTCTTTTCAGTGGTGCTCTGTGGCAGGATGAGAGGTAATAGTCACAAACCGGAACATGGGAAGTTCCACCTCAACATGAGGAAAAACTTCTTTCCTGTGAGGGTGACAAGAGCCTGGAACAGGCTGCCCAGAGAGGTTGTGGAGTCTTCTCTGGAGACTTTCAAAACCCACCTGGATCTGTTCCTGTGTGGCCTGCCCTAGGTGTTCCTGCTCTGGAAAGGGGGTTGGACTTGGTGATCTCCAGAGGTCCCTCCCAACCCCTACCATTCTGTGATTCTATGATATCCTTAAGCACCATATCTAGACGGCTTTTAAACACAAACAGAGATGGTGATTCAACCCCCTTCCTGGACAGCCTGTTCTAGTCTTTGATGACTCTTTTAATACAGAAGTTTTTCCTAATGTGCAACCTAAACCTCCCCTGGCACTACTTGATGCCATTTCCTCTTGTCCTATCAATTATGACTTGTGAGAAGAGACCAGCACCCACCTCTCTACAACCTCCTTTCAGGTAGTTGTAGAGAGCAATAAAGTCTCCCTTCAGCCTCCTTTTCTTCAGACTAAACAACACCAGCTCTCTCAGTTGCTCCTCATAAGACTCAATTCTCAAGACCCTTCAACAGCTTCGTTGCCCTTCTCTGGACCCGCTCCAGCAGCTCAGTGTCTTTCTTATACTGCAATGCCCAAAAGCGAACGCTGTACTTGCGTTGCATCTCTACCAGTGCCAGGTACAGTGGGACAATCAATTCTCTAGTCCTGCTGGCCACACTATTCCTGATGCAGGCCAGGATGCCATTGAACTTCTTGGCCACATGGGCACTCTGCTGGCTCATGTTCAGCCATCTGTCAATCAACACTGCCAAGTTCCTTTCTGCGAAGCAGCTTTCCAGCCACTCCTCCCCAGGCCTGTACCATTGCATGAGGTTGTTGTGGCCCAAGTGCAGAACTCAGCAGTTGGCCTTGTTGAAGCCCAGATGACTGGTCTCAGCCCACTGATCCAGCCTCTCTGGGTCCCTCTGAAGAGCCTACCTACCCTCAAGCAGATCAACACTCCCACCTAACTTGGTGTCATCTGCAAACTTACTGAGCGTGCTCTCAATCTCCTCATCAATGTCATTGATACACCAAACAAGAGTGGCCCCAGCACTGAGCCCTGGAGAACACCACTTGTGACTAGCCACCAGCTGGATTTGTTGATCTCCTGGAAGGCAGGGAGATGCTGCAGAGGCACCTGGACAGGCTGGGTCAATGGGCTGAGGCCAATGGGATGAAGTTCAACACAGCCAAGTGCCGGGTCCTGCACTTTGGCCACAATAA
>JAAGNO010005962.1:4066-28609 GCA_033439905.1 Ceryle rudis | reverse complement strand
AAGGTGCTGGTAACACACACGTGTTGTGGCTGCTGCTGGGCAGGGCTCACACAGCAGCAAGGCTGGTTTTCCAACATTCCCCCTGCAGTGGGATGGGGTGGGCAAGATCTTGTGAGGGGTCACAACTGGGACAGCTGACCCAAACTGACCAAAGGGATAGAAAAAGGAGCTGAGGGGGACGATCAGCTTGTCCTCCAGAGCAAACGTTACACGTTTGGAGCCCTGCTTCCCAAAAAGGGACCAGACATCACCTACTAGTGGGAAGTAGAGAATAAATCTTTGTTTTCTTTTGCTTCCGCATGCAGCCTTCTTTGCTTTTTCATTAAACAGCCTTTGTCTTAACCTATGAATTTCATCTCATTTTCTCCCCCCGGTCCAGCTGAGAGGAGGGGGTAAGTGACAGAGTGGCTTGGTGGGCACTTGGTGTCCAGCCAAGGTCAAACCACTACACCAGCATTAGCCAGGTGAGCTCCCTGCCGAAACACCTAACCTCTGCCAGGTTAAAGGATCCTGTAAACAGGCAAAAACAGTGCTGGGGGCAGAAGCCAAAGCCAAAAACTTTTCAGCTCCAAAGAAGCACCATCATCAGTGCCAAAGCAGCTGATGTGGTTCACAGCAGAGTAAGGTAAGTATGTACACACTCGTAGTCACGACAGCTTACAGAGAGAGTTGTGCTACAGCATGTGATTGTGAGTGAGCAAATAGGCCCATACGTTTTGTGAAAGGTGCCTTACTTTCCAGAGGCTCATGTCATTGAAAACCTGAGCTGTCTCATCACTTGGCCTGAAACAGCCTCCACACCTCCGAGACATACCTGGCAGGGCAATGGCATAGGTGTATCCGAGCTGCTCTGCAGTTTGGAAGAACTCATCATTGGTAACGGGAGGGAAAAAAGGAACCATGTTATACAGTCTGTTGTGACCAATGGGGGCCAGCTCCTCAGGCCAGGCATTGTCAGGGGGATTAAACCGTTTCATCCACTCGTCAAAGATGGCATCAGTAAAGGAATGAAGAACCTGCAAATCCAGGCATGGGCATGCACATTTATTAAGCTCTTTCAGAATTCAACAGTATGTAAAACACTCTCACTTAAGGTGGCAGCAGTTTTTGAAAGAGAGGGAAGAGGGTAGTCTAACTGAAGTGGGATTTACAGAATGGGAAACCAGGAAAGCTCATCAGTATGGAGCAAATTGATATCCTGCATGAACATTTTGCTGTATATGTCCTTGGTGCTGCTTGTTCATAATAAGTTCTTTCTCCAGATGGTTTAATATCAGCTCTCAGTGAATGGGCAAATCCATCCTCTTGGGTGAAGGCCCACTGAGCTCATTCAAGTGAATGTACCCTTCAAACGTATTTTAATCTCTTTCATCTCTCAACAGGTGTGGAAAATTGTGGGAAATTTGATTTCTTCATGCTCATTTTAGAGCGTGCCACCAGCTCCACAGCTCCAGATACTCACAAATTTGATCAGGTCTTGCCCAGTGAGTTTATAGGTCTATAAAGCGCTATGGGAAAGTTGTTTCAGACAACTATTACAAATGCCTGGGACAATTCAAATTAATTTATCGTATATGCATGCTTTTTTAATTACAACTGGGAGAAAAAAAAATAGAACATATCCTATAGAAAATAATCTTGTGTATAAAATTACTGCATAGTGAAATGAACATTTCATTGTTTAAGAAATAAAATCATGTAGGAATTCAAGAATTATTGAGGAAATAAGCTGGACAACCACTACATAAGTATTTGGATTAATTTCTCCAACAAGAGACTGCAAAATTAAACTAAGAAAAGAATTAATTATATTAGAATTTCTCAATATAATCCCTGTGGTTTAATCTAACAAAGAGGAAAAGAAGTTGGCATGAATTTATTAGGAGGGAAAGAGTGTAAGCAGAGTCAGTTGTTGGCTTTTTATTTGCATATTGCTGTTTCTGCTGCTCATTGCAGTGCAGCACTGTACCAATGCACCAGCGAAATCATATTCTTTCTGTTTCGCAAGAGGCCCTGAAATTAGATATGCTTCCTTTTAGCCTCTGAATTTCTGAAAAAAAAAAAAAAAAAAAAAAAAGCAAACTACTCAATTTACTACTCTAAAATAATTAGCCTGCTTTCAGTTTGTTTTGTTGCTGTGAAATTGCCTGGTATAAGCCATTAAATTTAGGTGCCAGCTAATGACAGGGTTCAGGGCAACATGACTTGGAATAGCAGCTCTTCTCCCTAGAAACTTGTTTCATATTTTACAAACTACCTTGAGATTTCTTCCCTCTTTATTTGACCATTATACAGGTTTGCAATTGTTCAAGAAAAGATAAAATATTTCTCATTTTCTATTTAAAGAACTTATTTTTAGGGAATTCACTTCTGTTCTGCAAATCCCTGGTGTGATAGGTGCCTTTGAGCAACAGTTACTGGCACTCACACTGGGGGAGAAAGACATACCACAAAGATGGGATCATTGGCAGCTGCGTGAGGGAGAACGCTGGTCCCATTCAGGAAAGAGTGAGCCAAATTATGAAGGCTCAACATCGGTGAGTTAAGGACTCCATCTGATTTATCAAAGCCCTCCAGTGCATTCCTGTGGATGGGTAAAAGCAGTATCAGGTCACCGTATTTGGCTGACAAATGCCCATGTAAAGAAAACCCATGACCCAATCGGCTCTGGAAGAGCCAAAAGACAAACCTGAAGCTGAAACTGGAATTGCGGAAAAAGGGGGGGCTGTCAAAGTCCTGCAAGGAAAGGCACCGCCTAACATCCTCCACAGTGGGCAGCTGCTCACTGGACTCCCCAGGCGGCCTCCGCCGCAGTGGCCCTTCATCACTCCCATTGCACAGTGTGACCAGGCGGTTGTAGTCTTCCAAGCTGAGCACGGAACAGAAAGACCAGAAAGATGCACAGGTCAGAAGAAGGTGATGACTTGTTGGCTTTTTCTCGTGTAGTATAAAAGAGGCCTTGGCTATACATGTGAGAGAGCAGGAGTTAGGGACTGACATTTTTGCAGGATTGCTACCATGGCTTTCTGTGTCTCTGCATCCTCTGTGGACCATCAGTTATTTGGACAAAGAGTTACCAGGTTTGTTGTCACAGAGAGAGGAGGCTTTAGAAAAGGCAAACACAGCTCCCTTCATGCCTCCCAAGGGCTTTGAAAGAACAGTTTTTGCCAGTCAGTCTAAACAGTCTTTTGAATTTTGAATTGACAAGCCTTCAGTCCCGAGTAAGGACTAGTTTTATAACTCTTAACAAAGAGGAATAAAACAAACAGGGAAGTCCCACTGTGGAGTGGGCTGAGAATAGGCATGGAATGACAGAAAACAGAATTTCACTTTCCCTCCTTCATCCTTTTTAGAAGAAAAGCAACTGCAATGCATTACAACCTCTTTTTCAGATCCTGGAGAAGATCCTGCTGTTGCAGGGGTTGCCCACTGGCTAATGGGAATCTAGTCCTTTATATCAGGGAGAGAAAGAGGGAAGGAGGAGGAGAAAAACAGTATAACACTTGTGAAAAAAATCTGTGCTATTCAGTAGGAAATGAAACAGCATTTTTCGAAATTCTTGAAGTAAACAAAAGCCCTTCTCTGTTTAACCTTGGCAAGGCAAAAGTTTAGTCCCTTCACTTTTCAAGAAAAAACAAAGTCCTATTTATCTTAGGGAAAAAAACAGGGGCAAGATTTAAAGCCAACTGGTGCCTAAAGCTAGAATTTCAAGTAGCTCTTTAGGTACCCAGAGAAAGAGACTCTTTTGAAAAGCCCTGAGCTCTTGGTACCTCTGTCTGGCTGACTGCACACCGCCCTGGAGCTGACAGAAGAAAGTGATATGGGTATTGTCACCAGCAGCAACTTATGTCATAGCACCCCAGCCCTGTATGTGAATCCTCTGTCAAAGCCCTGCTTTCACCCAAGTCAGTCTATGCCTACAGAGAGCCGGCAGCAATCTCCTGACTTTCTCTGTGTTGTTTTCCATGTGAAATCTCAGGCACCTCAAAGTCAATTCCCAAACTACACTAAATATATCAGGGTTAAGGTCTCACACAATACAAGGGAAGAGATTTTTCAGCTTATCTCTAGTTTCCTATATGCCAAATCAGTTTTCTGTTTCTGCTGCCAAAATAAGTTGGGTGTTTGTTACAGAGAACTGACATGCAGGCATTTCTTCTTTAAAAAGATACTTGCCAAGGTGCAAACTCATCTAACTTTTGGCAGCCTCAAATCGGCTGAATCAACTAAAATCCTGTACCAAAAAAAAATCCTATTTTAAAAATATACTTCCATAATACCAGAGGGGAAATTTACACAGCACCATCTACACACAGATCGACCGTGACTTCCCAGTTTTAAAAAAAGCTGACTTGGCTCTTTTCCCACTGCTTGCTCACACTGAGAGAGCAGCCCGTGCTGTCAGTACTGAATGAAAGCAAGCTTTGGTCGGTATGCAAGCTTGCCCTAGATATTGTCATACCTGTTACAAACTATTTGCCACCGGGAGAACCTGGAGCTCAGGCTAATCAGCCCAGGGGCATCCAGCCGTGATGCTCCGAAGAGCTGGTCCGTGCAGACATCACACTCATTTCTACCCGTGGCGAAGTTCCAGTAGGGCAGAGCAAAGGAGTCGTTGCCCATCAGTCGCTGCAACAGACAGAAACACATTGGCAGAGAATTGCCTTCAAGGGAAAAAGAAAGGGGTTTCACTGGGTATTCACTGGATATTCAACTTTTTGTTCTGCATTTCAGCTACATGCATTTCACGGTGCTGCTCCAACTACTTGGAAGAGATAAGTCAGTCCAAGCACAGACACTGTAATTAGTTACTCTACTGTTGGCCTGCATTTCTTTTGGCCATGTTAGGCTTTCTACCAACTCAGGGACCAGACAGGAGCAGAGATGAACTGAGCCTTCAGCAGCTGAGAGGCTTTCTGAGTCATGTAAGTGGGTAATGGGTAAAGTTGTGCATGTGGTTTGGTTTCGCTCCAGAAAGACTAGCCCTAGGGAAGAATCTGAACTTGTATTAACAGAGGAATACTGTGCATTCGCTTGTGCTTGCTTGTTACATACGATTTCATGCAAGCAAGATCCTGCAGCTATTTTGATGCTAATCATTCTCATTAGAGATCTGCAAGGTTAAGATACAGTAACATTGCCGATGTAGAAGTAATGCAAATGGAAATGAGTCGGTGCTTCAGCAAATGACTGTTAGGCACATTAACATATATTTCTTTAAGAGCTGTATTGCTAAATATAAGCATGTATGAAAAGTATAGCATGGCACATTTAAAGGGGGTAGTATTTAGACTTGCTTTCATTAGGAGGGTATCTTGAATATCAACAGACAATATCTGTTACCAAGTTTTACATGTAGGTGTTGCTTTGATTTTATTAATAAATACTGTTAATTCACACCTTATGTCCTCTGTTGTGAAGATGAAGACAAAAATCTCCATGATAGCCTTCACATTATTGTTCATAGTGATAAACTGTTCAGATCTCAGTATGTTGAAAGGACTAATTTCACTTTAAACAAAAAGAGGATCATTGAACAAACACTTCTGGGAGTTTGGGTAAGAATCTATCCTAGGAAATGGCTTACCCTTGGCTGACTCAACAAAGTCACGTAGCAAAAGAGAGAAGCTGCATGAGGAAAGGGAAAAGCTGTTCAGCTAACCTGCAGGTCTCTCTCCAGCAACAGCAAATGGTACCTGTGCCAAGTAACAAAGGCAGGTCCTTGATGGGAGAAATCGATAGCTGTGAAGGGGCGGCCAGGTCCTACAAAGGGAAATAAAATAATCACTTAGGCACTAAATGAGGCTCAAGAGAAAGATAGCACTTTCTTCTACTGTCCTGGAGTGGAGCTGAACAAAAACCTTCTGCTCTGCACCTTTGGAAAGAGCACATACATCAGAAGCTACAACATTTACATGGGACAAGTGAAACAAACTCCTCTGTGGATATTCGCTTAGGTGCTTCTCAAAACTTCAGGTTCCCCTAGAAGTTAGATACTATGACAATTTCTTATCCCTTTAGTGGATTTTGGTTTTAAGAAGCAGTCTTCTTACCTAAAGTCTTATCTCCTTGTTAATATGTACCATATTATCTCATTCACTTGCACAGTGACAAGACTTAGTGTATTTATCAACTCGGTATTTTCCATAACCTGTGAACATTAATTCAATATGTCCTTTGCCCATTTTCTTCAAATTGTGCTTGTTATTTCTTGTTTTGTGTTCTTGTTATTACACATGAGAACTGAGACACTCAAAGGCTAGGGCGTTCGCACCACATAAGGATTTGTTTATCACTGAAATGAGCTTCAACTCAGATATTAATTTATTTAACACTGCATCAGCGCTGGAATTTACCTATTTCTCTTTTCACATGACCATCCTGTCCCCTGAAGGACCTTTGCCCTTGCTAGGCCAGAGACTGTTTCCTTCAGCCCTTCAAAATGAAACTGTGTCAGAAGGGGAGACTGAAGAACACCCGCTGCAGGGTAGCAGATACCCTCTAGAAAGGAGGTAGATATGGGCTGTTCAGCTTGCACATAGGACTGCTGGGTGGAAAAGCCATGCTGCTGCCTCCCCCTGTGAGAGCTGGGCTTTGTGAAATGGAGCTGGCATAGGTACTTCTGTCTAGAAGAACATTGAGGACTAGGAATCCTGACCTGGGAGAAAGCATGGGGTTAGATACCCAGACCTTTAACCTGGTTTGGTTCTAAAAATTGGCTGTGGTTAGTCAGGCAAATCCCATCCTTAGTGACTTCCTGAATGTCACAGAAAACAGTAGCATTCTTTTCCCCAGCATCCCTGCATGGTCTTTGTCTTCACCACTGCAGAGCCCCTTTCTACTGCTGCACCTACCTTGTCGTGTGGACTACAAACATCTTTTTGAATTCGGTCACTAACTGATCACACTTTATTTCACCCAACAGTGGAGACTGTGAAGTGCCTTCAGTCAGATGGAAGATGCACCAGGAGCGTGGCTGGTGTGCTCCAGCTGCCACAGGGCAGTTGTGGGGACCAGAGAGCAGCAGGTCTGAAGCAGACCTCCTTCAGCTGTGGGTGGACACCAGCTTCTCTTTGCCAACTCTTTCACACCACAGATCTGCTCCTGCTGGGACTCAATGCCTAATTAGGCCAAGTATATTGCACCAGTTTCAGCACATGGACCCTGAACTTCTGGAAAGCAGCTGTTGTCCCCTCATGCCCAAAGGAAGTAATGCAACTGCGTTAAGCATACTTACCTTTGTTCAGCAATGACACTTTTCACCCTTTCCTCTACTTGCAGACCCCCTTGGATAAGGAAAGCACTAACCTAATAACGTGTCTCTGACTGAGTAGTAATGGAGCCAAACAAAGTAGTTATATATACTGCAGTTGGCAATTTGTGGTTCCTCTCCAGTGGGACCAAGCAGGCTTGTCCAGTGCTGAGTTGCAATGACATAGTCTGGGTGAATAGTTGTCTTTGCACGGTCTAGAGCATCAAAGAACTGCTCTCTCTCCTCTGCCGTCAGGGAGTGGACATCCTTTCTGACAACTGGTGGCTTCCTTACATTGCAGTTGGGGCCAGTCCAGCCAAACTTGCAGTCACCACAGTTGTAGCCAGCAAAGTTTCCTGAATCAAGGGGGAAAGAGCAGTCATAACATTATGAATCAGAGAAAACTAACAGTGAAAGGCAGAAGAATTAAGAATTAGCACTGTCTTTCCCCAGAGACTACAGTTCCTAGAAAGGACAGGAGCTGAGCAGACTGGGAGCTTTGCTAACCAGAAGGATGGCTCACTTCCCAGAGCCATGTCAGAGCCAAGAATCACACTCAGCAGGCTGGGGAGCTGAAGTGCCGGGTAATGGGCTTGATGCCCCAAGGTGCTCAGAGCTCCAGGAAGCCCTCAGGCATGTGAGGAGTCTCACTAAAGAGAGGGCTGAGCACTTCAGGTTAAGCACCTGACAAAGTGTTTTGCTGGATTGGCTCTCAAGTACTCCCAGACTTCCAGGATAAAAGCCAAAAAAAGGGTCAGTTCATGTGGATCCTTAAGCACAGGAAAAAAAAAAAAAAAAAAAAAACAAAAAACGATCCCCAAACAAACAGTTCTCTTAAGGACAAAACTTAGAAAAAAATAATATCCGTTAACGGTGTGTCTGGGACCCAACATAATGCAGGACAAGCACCAGGGGTGCTGCAGGTCACGCTTTAAGCATTATTAAATGGGGCTGCAATAAGAGCCTGAGAAAAACTGCAGTACCGTTGTTTCCCATTGGCATGATTCCCAAGACAAGTAATTGGGTCACCTCTAGGCTCAGAACCTCTGATGTGATGGAAGAGCCTAAGACAGCAGAGCTTGCCTTAAATGTGGGCTCACCTGCCATGGCAGACTGCCAGCAGCAGCAGAAAGGCCCTGCTGCAGCTTCGCCTTTGCCAGGGGAGATAGGGAACAACTGACTGCTCCTGCAGCAAACATCTGCCTCCTGCCCACAGGCAGACAGGTTGCTGGTGTAACAGTGGTGTAGGACAGTAAACATTGCTGCCAGGGGAAGGAGGGAGTAGAGGGGCAACTAGTGCTCCTCTGAAATCTCCCCTCAGTTCTCCAAAGTCTTCACTGAGGCTCCAAAACCCACCTGGACCTCTTCCTGTGTGGCCTGCCCTGAGTGTTCCTGCCTTGGCAAGGTGGTTGGACTCGATGATCTCCAGAGGTCCCTTCCAACCCTAACATTCTATGATTCTATGATTCTATCTACGATTCCATAACCCCACTCTCCCTCCAACCCCACATACATGCTCATTCCACAACAAGTGTCTTCCAAAATGCCACAAAATCTCACTGCTCCCACACATATTGGCACTGCTAGCCCCAGGGTAGGCTTCTGGTTAACATGGAAATGGGGAAGTGGCTTATGAAGTGTTCCTTGGATGGGCAGAACATCCCTAGGCTGCAGGGTTGAGATTGTCAGAGGCTACAGAGCTTATTACCAATTTCAAACACCCCCAAGGTTACAAGAGCATTTACCAAGAAGCCTGTGTAGCATATGCTAGCTCTAAAAGAGCTGCTGAGCTCCAAACATTTGTGACAGACTCCTGTGAGACCTACCATGAACATGAGAACTCTTAACTGTAGATTTGGAGAGCTTATGGTTACTTCAGAGGCTCTGAGATCTTTACATGCTATCATGGTTTTCATGCTATCATGAAGCTTAGAACCAGTGCTAAGGTTAGGGACCACAAGGGTGAAGACTTCAACTAGTTTTTGGACCACACACAACCTGATGGCATACCATGAGGACAGGTTCCAAGTGTATGACATGTTTCATCCTGGTGGAAGTAGGAGCAGCTGGATTCAGCTTGATGTTCCTCCCTCCCAAAGCCAAAGGAACCCAAAGCCAGGCATCTTCATTGGTTTAGGGAGATGAAGACTTATGCCAGAAAAAGCAAGTGGTTCACAGTTTTATGAAAGAAAGAAGATTGCATGGATATGTTGTTATGATGAGGGCAGAGATCAAGCTTGGGGCAGGGTGGTAAGCAAGAACATGGAAGGTTGATTTTACCACCAAATCCTGAGTCCCATCAGAAGAGCACAATTGCTGTTGAGAATTTGGTGTACTCCACTATCTCTATACTTGCTCATTTCTGACAGCTATTATGGCCTGTCACATAGTCCAGCCTGTACTGACCAGGTGGCAAAGAGCAGGAATATCTTCCAACATTGCCTAATTACACCACAAGTATCGCACAAGTTTCAGTACATGGACTGTGAACTTCTGGAAAGCAGCTGTTGTCCCCTCAGCCCAAAGGTCCAGTTCAATCCTTTTCTAAGAGAAGGAGGGCAAAGCAGGAATTAACCATTAAAAGACCTGTCAACAACCTTTTCTGAGATCAGTGGTCATTCTTCTGATGCAAAAAACCCACAGCATTGGATAAGCATCACATTGAAATAACGCACTAACAGAACCAAAGTTAGTGTAGAACCAGGTTGATCCTGTCTGATCTTGGTAGCAGAACAAAATTCCACCATTCACTTGCTGAGGGTCTGGTGGTGCCTATTCCTCTCTCAGTGAGGGCCCTTTGAATCTATGCAACTCTTCATGACCAAGATCACTTTATTGGACAATAACTACATTTTAGGTATACTCTGTGTGCCTCCTCAGGCTATGAAAAGAAACTTGCAAAAGCTTGAAATGATGACTCATCTTCATGGAGTAAAAAGCTTGTCTCCTCCTGTATGGCATCTGAAGCCAGCTGTACCAATGACTCCCCTCACCTGTTTCCCTTAGGCAGGTGCTAATTATATCCAGTTGATGCTCTGTAGAATTTTCTCCTTTACCTGCCTAATCTATGAAGTAATCCAAGGTGTCCTTTATTTCTACCACTTCACCAGACAATTTTCAATGGGACACAAGCTTTTACTAGGCAAGAAGGAGGACTGCCCTGAAGAAGAGACTGGTAAACAGGAGGAATCGATTTCCAGCCAAAGCGGTATTTCACACTGTAGTATTTCTGCTGATTGTGCTGAACATTTTTGTAACATCCTCAGGCCTATTTGGCAATATTTCTCTTGTCAGAAAAGCACACAACGGCACTTCATGAAATCCAAAGTTGCTTTTTATCATTTTCCTTCAATGGACTCCATGCATCACAGGACTGTCATTAGACAGCAGCTGAAATGGTGAGAAGCTGATGGAGATCTCCAGGATTTCCCACACTGCAAACAGCAATGAGTGCAGGACTCACACACAGGTTTTCTATGTCCCACCCAAGCCACTTTTCCAGCATTTGTTTCTAAAACCCTCTACCGGGCTACTGGTCTGGAAATGATGCATTGCTGTTTTCAGAAAGTTCATTTACTGCCTTGTGGACTTCCCACTGTGGATTATATGTCCCAATCTCTTACAACTTAACTTCAATGTCTGCTATGCTGGCAATGGTGAACTTCAACGACACAGGTCTAGGAGACCAGGAAAAGTAATCTCATATTATCAGGATATAGCACACAGTAGACATTTTCAGTAAGACAGTGAAATCCCTTCAAGATCCTTTTGAAAACAGGGACCACAGGAATGTGCAAGGATTTGCACCTTAGCATTTATTCGTTTTCTGCCTTCAGTGACTTATGTGTAGCAACTCCATGTACTACTTCTCTAAGGCTATGCCAGGGACAACAGAGATTATTCTCACCTCTTGCAGCTCCTAGAGAATATAGTGTGGAAGGTTGTTCTGGCACACAAACAGGAGATCATGTCATGGATGGGGTCCAGATGCTCTCTGCTTATTCCACTACTTTCGGAAAAGAGCAATCTACTTTTCTGTAGTGCCCAGCAAGTGGAAAAGGAACAATGGGTATAAACTTGAGCATAGAAGGTTCCACTTCAATGTAAGGAGGAACTTCTTTACTGTGAGAGTGACGGAGCTCTGGAACAGGCTGCACAGAGAAGTTGTGGAGTCTCCTTCTCTAGAGACTTTTAAAACCTGCCTGGATGCATTCCTGAGCGACATGCCCTGGGTGATCTTGCTTGGTCAGGGGGGTTGGACTCAATGATCTCTAGAGGTCCCTTCCAACCCCTACCATTCTATGATTCTATATTTCTACTGCTGCTGGGCCAAACCAATCAAACAAATCATCTCAGGTGTCTTCCCCACTAACCCTTTTGTCTGGAGATGGGATCACATGCCTCAGGAGCTTACTTCCATGCCTAATGTCACCATCATTAATGGTGTTCTTTCCCAGTCAAGTTGAGTGAATCTGGCTGCTCCTCTAGGCACTATGACCATGCTATTTCTCTCTGTGTTATTCCTCAGTCATGACACTGAGAAAAAGACACTTCTTATGACATGACACATGGTATGTGTTAATGTACATCACTGGTATATGCTGTAGCTGCTGCTCAGTGATTGCCTGAGCTCACAGACAGGGATTTTTCTACCTCTGAGCAGTCATAGTATGTGGTTGGCACAAATTAATTACTCCATCAACTCAGTGTCTTTTCTTCAGTGAAAAGGAACATGTTCACACTCACCATCTCCTGTCTTGTTTTATTGTACCAAGATAAAGTCCCAGCAGCTGCCACACTCCTTCCTTCCAGAGACCAGCTTAATACACATCGTTTATTGGATGGGGAGAAAGGGCTCTTTTTCAGACTTATTTAGCCATTGAATTAAAACAAGAATTACATTTGTCCTGGTTTGAGTTAGAACAGAATAAATACAGTTCCATGATTTTATTTTTCAGATAGGTCTCTTCTAACTAACTGTACTTTCTGAAGTTAGCAGTCTGTTTTCACAGGCAGTGTCAGCTTCTAGCAGTGATAACACACGATGTTCAGAGTTAGTACCAAGGATGTGTGAAGAAAGGCTCTTGCTTATACTTGCTCCTGTGCAGACCAAGGTCACTGCTAAATCTTGTGTGCCACGTTGGGAGTGCAGAAAGTGAAAGGCCGCACCTGTGGGGAGGAGCAGCCAGGGCAGGTGACCCCAAACTGACCAACGAGGGATTCCAGCCCATATATGTCATATTCAGTATAAAGCTGAGGAATCACGATGATCAAGATCTTCAATGGCCGGTGTCCCAGCAGGACTCTGTCCATTCTGCCTTCAATCCAAATCCATGTGTTACTGAATCCAGTTCCAGAATCTAGTTCCTGAATCTGGTTCCCATCTGCTACTGAGTCCAGTCTGGGACATCCCCAGTGTCTGCTCCTCAGCATCAGTGGTGATGTAATTGCCATCAAGGGGGTTGGGTTCAGTATTCATTTTGTATATATTTCTATATATTCCATTTTAATATAATTATTTTCATTAAAGATGTTTTCCAATCGCTAAGTCTCTCTCCCTATTCCCTTTCTCTTCTCCTTTGGGAAGGGAGGGGGGTTAACAGAGAGCATCTTACAGGTCTAGTGGACAGCCCTGACCCTAAACCTTGAAAACACCAGATTTGAAGGACCATCATACTTCAGTATCCTAAAGGTAAGATCAGGATTGCTACCATGTGAGACAAATGGTTAGCTCTTCTGTCTCTTCTAGCTTTTCATTTGGACATACTGTTAGGCTGTAGGGTGTGGAAGATCTGTAGCTAGCACAGGCTTTAACAGGGTCATCAAGGTATGGTTGTGATTTGGTATCATCCCACAGCCCTATTGCCCTAGTAAATGGGCAATAAAAAAATGAAATGTATTTTATAACTACTTCTAAGCTCATTTTTACCTAATTTGAAGGCCATCATATCAGCTACATGGCTTAACAGGCAATTGTTTACAGCTAAACTATAGAATTTAAGGCTTCTGTCCCAGGCTTGATATTGCACAGGAACATGAAAAGATTTAAACATTTTTTTCTCAAAACAACTCAATGTTAAAAAAAGAAAATAAAAGCAATAAAAAACCAGGGTATTGTTCAGCACATGTCCACCTTAGAAAGTGGCAGGGAAAAAAAAAAAAAAAGAATTTTAATTATGCTTAACTCCTCAGTGAACTCCAACTATGTCATTGTTTAATCACTGTCACAATCCACACTAGCAGACACATGACTTACTGCAGTGGTTTTTTTCACAATAATCTTCTGTACTGAGTTTTTAAAATGCTATATCAGCTCTGTATCCTAAAGTACAATTTTATCATTTGGAACTCAAAATAGCATTTAGTTCGTAAGTTTTCTAAAACAGTATTCTTCTGAACTACATTTAACTATCCCACTGAAATACTGCTTCAAGTATAATTAGCTACAAGTATAAATTTTCAGGGTTAGACTTAGTGCATTCAACATATGCATACATACGCCTTAATGAAAAACAAATTACCATATTCCCCTTCATATAGTACTGCACACTGTCAGGAACTGTCATCAGGTCATTTCAGTTTAAGAATTTCTACAAATTGAATTAGAGTTAGATTCCCACTAACCAATTGTAGAACACATAAAAGGGATTAAAAACTGAAATTAGATAGGAACTAAAAACTCTTTGCTACCTCCCAGATAAATTCATGCCATAACCATGTTCTTTTCTAGAGAGGATATTTTTGCTGCTACCTTCACACTGAGTGAAACATGCAACAAGCAGCCCCCTGACAACAGACCTACAACTGTCCATGGCTCTTTGTACAAAAAGTGGGAAGTAAAGTTGGATCATTCTGTTGTACTAATCTTATTCTGTTATAGTTGTCCTCAGTTAAAGAGATACTAGCGCATATTATCTGCTAAAGGCTAGAAATGTAAAAGAAATGTGAGGGTTTCTTCATTTTCCTTAGAAAATTGGGGGGGGAGAGGGGGGATCTTTTTTTTTTTTTTAGAAACATTCAGCCTCCAGACCTGGATAGATATGATTTCAAGACATTTTGCCTCAGTGAACAGCAACAACAAACAGCAGAGTTCCTTTTATGCTTAGCTATTAAGCTTTTAGCAGAAAGCTCAAATGAATTAATCTGTTGCAAGATCTCCAGAATCCCCACTTTCAAAAATCCTGGCCCCTGTTCCTCACAGCTCCTCCAGGTTTCGTACCATACAGCCATCAGTTCTCTGACATGCTTAAATGGCACCATCTAACCAAATACAGTTATGTGGCAGTCAGAGTTCCCCTAGCTTATCATTTACACCATGTCTAAAATATAAGTTGCACAGTGCCAAAATGGCACTGAAACACAAGTGTTTATACTGTTAAAGCACTAGAAAGAGCTTGGCATGGGTTGGAGTTTGCACAAGCCAGGAACCATTTCAAACGGCAGTTTACACATAAAATTCAATTGGAAACTAAGATACCTTAATAGTAGAGATGTGCGCTGTTCCATGTCCCTTTAAATGAGCAGATTTAATTTATGTTACCTACCACAGGTACCATAACCCTAGATGTCTAAAAAAGACCATTTCACATCACTTAAAACTCTGGTGTGCAGACAGCCAAGCAGTGTATAAAACAGAATAAAAAAAGCCCCAAACAATTAAATGCTAATAGACACAGACACTTCACAACCAGAACTGTAAAAGTATCAAATCTAATTCAAATCCCATGCAGTTGTGAACTTCTTAGTGTTCTCTTAGAAATGCCTTTCAATGCAACATCAAGCAGGGTAGAGTCCAGGAAACCTTTCTGGCAATCACCCTTAAGCATGCCTTCCACCTTAATGTTTTATCGCTGCTGTATTTAGATAATAAAGACTAACAGAGAAAGAGGACTACAAGTGAAATAAAAATACAGTGAAATAAACCAGATTTAAAGAGCCAAGGGGAGCAGACAGTTTAGCAGAAGTAAGGCTGAAGGAAAGGGCACCACATTCTGGTCACATAACTTGGGACCCAGACCTGCAAATCTCAAATCACAAATCACGGAATCACAGAATGTTAGGGGTTGGAAGGGACCTCAAAATATCATCTAGTCCAACCCCCCTGCCAGAACAGGATCATCTAGATCAGGTCACACAGGAATGCATCCAGTTGGGTTTTGAATGTCTCCAGAGAAGGAGACTCCACAACCTCCCTGGGCAGCCTGTTCCAGTGTTCTGTCACCCTCACTAGTGGTGAAGAAGTTTCTCCTTACATTTACATGAAACCTCCTATGTTCCAGCTTGCACCCATTGCCCTTTGTCCTATCCTTGGATGTCACTGAGAAGAGCCTGGCTCCATCCTCCTGACACTTGCCCTTGACATATTTATAAACATTAATAAGGTCACCCCCCAGTCTCCTCTTCTCCAAGCTAAAGAGACCCAGCTCCATCAGCCTTTCCTCGTAAGGCAGATATTCCACTCCTTTAATCATCTTTGTCACTCTGTGCTGGACTCTTTCGAGCAGTTCCCTGTCCTCTTTGAACTAGGGAGACCAGAACTGGACACAATATTCCAGATGTGGCCTCACCAGAGCAGAGTAGAGGGGGAGGAGAACCTCTCTCGACCTACTAACCACACTCCTTCTAATACACCCCAGGATGCCATTGGCCTTCTTGGCCACAGGGGCACATTGCTGGTTCATGGTCATCCTGCTGTCCACAAGGATCCCCGGGTTCCTTTCCCCCTACGCTGCTTTCCAAGAAGTTAGTCCCCAACCTGTACTGGTACCTTACAGGTACTTACCTCTACTTGGGCAAGCAAATTAGTGTCTGCTTATGAGACCATGTCTGTCTACTGCTCTTTAATTTACTGTCAGATTTTGATGCCCTAATTACTTAGACTGCACAAATATCAGTGAATGCCCATGTGCTTCAGTGCTCTTCTGACTCAGGATCTGTGATTGTATGAGATATTTATAACTAAGCTAAACTATGACTTTAATTTTGGAGGTATATAGGAACCTTTAAAATGAAAAAAAACTACATCCTTTCTTTTTTCTTTTTTTTTCTGTAAAGTGTCTGGAAAAGTACTTTCAAACAAGCATTTGAAATCTAGTCAAAAGAAGAGATGAAAACCAGTTTACACTTGGAAGTCTGTTATTATTTTGAGAAGCTTCAGTAACACCATGTATTCATTTAAGTCATCTGCTGCTACCCCTCTGCTTTCAGTTGATAACATCGTTGCAAAACAACCTTGTTGGCTGAAATTTTCTGTAGTGCTTCCTTCTCAGATTGATCTGAGCTTTTTTGATAGTAAGAGCCAAGGTGTATTTTAGACAAAACAGTTCAGCTAGTTCTAAGAATCAAGTTGAACAAAGGCTATTCTTCCCATGTTAGAAAATTCAAACAACTTTGTTTCTAACAACAAATTCCAGGCTGCATTTGAAATCTGCCTAGCAAGTGATTTTAGTGCTTGAGATGTGCCTTTTGCCTGACTCCTGGTACCATCTCGTCCCAGCCCTGCAAAGCAGCCTGGGCTGAGGCTGCAGTTCCTACTCATTTTAACCCTCCTTCAACCAGGACTGCTGCTGAAAAAGGGTCCTGTCACCTTATCCTGACCTCACCTTCCTACTCCCACCCTCCTGCTAGCACTAGTGAACTGGTCTTATTAAAACTTGATCCTTTTGCCAGGTATATCTCCTCCCCGATCCATTTTGCCTCTGTCACATGAACACAGAGGCCCACATAAAATCATGGGTGGGATGGAGCAGCTGGAGATGGGGAAGAAAAGGACAAGATGGCCTCTTTGATGGTTGTACAGACCCGTTTCAGGTCAAAGTGAATTGTGGACTTGGTTAACAACCCTCAGAAACACCCTGGACAGATATCCATATTTTCAGTGCACTGGGGTATACCATGCTGCAAAGTACTATTCCAAGATTAATAAATCTCTGATCAATGCACACTGATCTAGGTTCACTGCACCATGATTAGCAGTGACAGAGGCTCGAATACAGTATTGAAATGTCCAAAACCCTATGGAGAAAAATGATGGATGGCTACAAAGTCAAAAACACACAAGTTTGCATGAGAGAAACTTTTTAAACTCCATTTTTCTGAAAAAGTGCTGACAGTATCATGAACATGATAGTATTTTTAGGAAACATAATATCTGAAGCCTTCTTTATGTCTTATGCCACCAAGAATGCTTCTGTCCTTCAGAGCAAGGTTAGAAGACCCATCCATCCCAGCCCCTTCATCCCAGCACCACTCTCACCTGTGCACCGACAGCTCTGGTTGAAGAACTTGAGGGGCCACCGTTCCCGGTCATCCACATTTTGAAGGGTGTAGGGGCCACTCCAGGGCTGAGTGTCCACCTGCACCTCCTGACACCATCCCCTGCCCTGCAGGGACCCGCAGATGTTGCCTGGCTCCATCCCCAAGGCTGGGCAGCAGCGCTTCAAGCGAAGGGCATCCACTGTCATACAGGCACGGGGGAACTGTGCCTGTGCCCGGGGGGGACAGCAGCAGGTCAGGTAGCCCAGCCCAGCCCAGAAGAGCCACCTCAGGGCACCCATTATGGCCAGATTCAGTCCCTGCCTCTCTGCTGGGCCTGACTGAGTGGAGCAGGGAGATCTCTGGCATGGGACAACCTGGCCTCGCTGCAGATCCATGCTCCAGCCAACTGGGATAATCCCCCTCACTGCTGAGATGCTGGTGTTGGGTGTTTGTTTAATCCCAGCCTCTAATTGCCTTGAATGCAGTTCAAAAGACAGGCACTTTGGCTCTGCGGTGCCTGCCCAGCAGCCACAGCTTTGAGCGGGGTTTATATAGAGGTTGGGAGAAGCCCTCATTAGAGGGATTAGCATGGTACAAATCCTCGTGTTTTGCACATGACATCAAGGGCAGAAAAGATGCCAGCATGAGAGTAAGTTCTGCAGGCTCTGGCAGCTTGTCAGGAGAGTGAATGCCTTGGATTTATTTCTCCAAGTTTTTCATGAGCTTCAAGAAATTGATAGTCTTGTTTTATCTGAGGTGGCTGAAGAAATTAGTTTATTCTTTAATCAAAACCTGTAAACAGATGATAAACGGAAGAGAAAATCCCTTTCTCTTTTCAGTTCATTCACTGCAAGATAATACCTTCCACTAAAGCAGCAGCAGTAGAAAATGAACTGGAAGCACTGAGGATATAGGTGCATCATTAATGAAAATTAATATACCTGGTAGTAAGTGTTTGGGATGGAGACTCCACCTGCTGACTGCAGTAGTCCAGTGATTGTACTGGAAACATCTGAGTGGCAAGTAAAGGAGGGTTCCCTTCTTAATAGCTCTTTCACATGCAAAATAAATTATTTAATTGTTTTTAAAGGGTCAGTGGTCCTTGTTTGCTCTCTGATTTTTTCCCCATCATTACACCAGAGGTTGTTTTGGGGCTGGCTGATAGACTCTCAGAACGGTCACAGCTGAGCATTTATTACCCATCTGGCAGGAGACAGTCTGTAAGATCAATACACTCAGCAGACATGCAGACAAGTGTTTTTGTGCATGACATAGACAAAAAATAATTTTAAAAAGCTCCTAGTATGCAGCCGTTCTTGCCCACAATCCAACTCCTGTGTGCTAGAGGAACATAATAAATAAAGCAAAATAAAGTAGTGAGAAGTCATGAGAGGAATCTGAAGCAATAGCTGTTAGTTCAGTTCCACCATACTGAATAAAACCTGGCAACTCCCTCTGCACCACTGCAAGCTTTCTCTACCCGTCCCCTCCATACCTCTGTTGTTTAGCCATTTTTGTAAGCATGTATAATGAAAACAGCTGTGGTTGTATCTGTTCTATTCAGTATTTCCACAGATGTTCAACAACAACATTCTGGCATGAGAAGTCTATTATCTATGCAGCAAACATTGCCATCATGCAGCTAAAGACTTCATCCACACTGCAGACAGTACCATCAGCACTTTCAAGTTCTCAAATCTTTATATCAAAAAATTTATTATTTACCAGACAAGCTATAATCTGATTCTGCTTTATTTATGGAAGCACAAAGACAATTAGCAATACCACATAGTCTGACATGAGTTTCAACTCATCTCCCTTAGGATTCAATTTACCTGGAACAGGCTTTTGCCTGCTGCTCTCAACAGAAAACGTGAAAAAGTCAGAAAGTACGACCAGTTGCTGGAAAAATATGTTGAAAGAGCTCAAGAGTTATAAATGGGGGCACTGACTCAAAACCACTATGAACAGCACACCTGCCCATACTATGAAGCACCTCTCTGGTGTGGGAAATATCAGTCTTTGAATCTAGGTTAGCCAATGTCTTGAACCAAAGTTACCAACATACCATCTAAAAGCAATTAAAGTGAACACAAATATAACAGCATCACCAAATAAAATTTAAAAAAAAAAAAAAAAAAAAAAATTGGATAAGATTCAGCTAGCTGATTTAATGCCTGAACTGAAGTGTCTATGTGTAAAATGTGTCCAAAGACCCATTACAATCAAAGCTGGCTTAGTTCAGACACCCATAGGAAGGTGCCTACTGCCATTTGAGATCCTATGTGAGACAAAAAGAGTAAGCATAGAGAAAGGCAAGGAAAAGTGCTTCTAATGTAGTACATGAGGAAGGAAAAATCTGTCATTTTCAGAGAAGGTAGGGTGTGCAGAAAAGGACTAACAGAGAGATGATAATATGGAGATTACTCGGTGAGCAGGGGGAAGAAAACTGTGAGTAGAAGAGTGGCATGTACATAACTTTTATTATGATTATTTCCCTCCATCATAACTACATAATTCTACCAAACTGAGAGCATGCTACAACATGCAGTACTAGTACAGATGTAGCCTCTGGTACTCAGTAACACATCAACATTTTAGGATTGCTTTCCCCGGCCAGGGAGGGAGCACCTGGATAGAAAGAAAAAGGACAGATGGATCCTGTATCCTGGCGTCACCACGTCAGTGCCCGTCACAGGCGTGACACTGCATGACACACCGTGAGGAAGACACCGAGCTCTTTCAATTAGTCATTGGGAAAACAACACACAGTGTCCATTCCTTAGTACCCTTCTGCTGAGAAGTTCCTGTAGCTTCCCTATGGATATTGTACTTAAATAAAGGAGCCGTTGTTAGGGCCACACAATATCAGCACTGTACCGATTTAGAAAATGGCATTATGAATGACTTTTTAGTTACTATGGGGTTTTACTATCTCTCGAAAACGGAGTAGCAAAATGCATGTTGGCAATACTGCCCAGAACTGCTGGCCTTTACCTATCAAAGGACTTTGAGGCAGCGAATCTGAACATATAAGCAGTGGCTGAAGCCCCAACCGTGGCTGTTCTGCCTCATCCACAATTCTGAGCTACTAGCTCAGGCTACTACATTGTGTTAAATTTATTAGTTAAAACATTCAGGCTTTACACTGAAAGTACAAGAGAACAGTATTTCAGCTACCATGTAGTCTGGATTCAGGTTCACCCCCAATAGCAAACTTCTTAGCTTACTGTTAAATGGTGGCAAAGAAACATATTCATACAGATGTCAACATATTTTTGGGATGAATATGTCCACATCTTTTTTTTAGCAAGAGGGAATAAAGAAAAAGAACCCTCAAAGGTACAGTCAAAGAAATCACTAAACAACTCATCGAAGTAATACAGAATTCCTGAGCAGTAAGTAGGCAGTAGGTTCATATTTTTTTTCCCTCAATGACAGTATTGTTTCTTAGGCTCCTTCTACTGTACTCAAGCACAGATTAGCATCAAGCCAGAAAAGTATTTAGCCTTTGGAATTTTGGAAAGAATCTTGGCCAGTGCAATATTCTACATACAAATTTATGTGGAAATCAATATATCAACAGAAAGAATAAACTATGTGATAATTCATAACATCAGGTGATAACTCTGGACACAAGAAGAAGAAAGATAACTCCATAAGAAAAACTGCAGATGAGTAAGAAATCAAGGTCACAGTGGAAATAAAAAAGCCATGAGAAGTAGCAGCCAACTAAGTGCTCCACAGACAATTCTCAAATGAAAAGAAAAAAAAAAGACAAACAAACTCACCAAGTCAAATGAATCCATGCTGAGCACCCAAAAATGATGAGCACTTCTGGAAGTTTTGGGCATTGTGAATCATATTTTCCTTTTTTTTTTTTTCCTTCGAGGAAAAGATTAGACCTCTGATTCATTATTCTGCCAAAGCACCTTTACATTAGTTTAGGGGTATTTACATTGTCATAAACCTCATCTGCGAAAAATCAGATTCTGCTTCCGTCAAGTAAAATTTCAAGTCTCGACAAAAAAACCTCAACAAGAAACACAAATTGTAATACCTTAGTACATTTGTTCATTGCTCCAAAGATCATGTAACATACCTATAGTTTATGCATGATATGAAACTGGCCCTAATCAGAATGTTTTAAATTTAAATTAAACCATGTTAATCTTTACCCAAAGGTTACATCGTATCCACCTTTTTGTCTGTATTTTAAGTGACAGATAAATATTTTGGCTGCTGATTTTAACTGTTGTGAATTTATGTGCTCCAGAGTTCATAGAGTAAGAAGAATGATCTACAGCATGTTTTTCCAACAGTGCCACCAGGAAAATATTACTTGAATATTTATGAAGGTTTTTCACTGGAAAATGTGTGAAGCAAAGCTATCATACAAAATGAAAGCCAATTCAGGGCTAAGATACCCTCACTGTGTATCTACCACATATGCATCTGTCTAGGAGCTACATGTCTAAGTTCCCATTATAGCCAATAAACATCATTATAGTTGATGGAGCCTAAAGAGTCAATCACTCAGAAGAGAGGGGACTTAAAGATTTCCTAGTAGATTCAGGAAACCTAGAACATGCCAGATAGCAAGTAGAAAAGACAGCTGTTATGTGCCCCAGTGGAGGTAAAGACTTCAGTGTGAGATTATGCATCACCAAACAGTACAGACTTCACAAGTAAGTGGACCATTTCAAGTGACCTGGCAAAAGAAAAAATCAATTGACTTGTTTTCTGTACCCACATTAGGAGGGGATGAACGACATTGCACAAAGGTCTAACCCTCTCCATTAATTTATTGTAAGGGGAGCCTAGGTGGTAGGTACTCAGTACACGAGTGCTCTAGATGAAACCCACATAGATTCCTCACGGATTCCTCACTGAGCCTTGGAGTCTGGCTGAACTGACTGCCCACAGGTCTGAAGCTAACTGCAATGGGAAGTCCTCATTACTTAAAGACATCCACTTCCAAAGCTCCAAATTTGATGGCACTTGGCTTCTTACCTCTCCAAGAACATGTGCTAGCTGAAGCAGGTACTATACACAACTTGCTTAGAAAGATCTTAAAATCATACACTGCTTTAGTATGGCAGATGCTTGTGTTAACTCTGCCAGATCTTTCCACAACCTTAAATAAACACTGTTTAGAAACTGCTGACACATTTTCACACTTTTTATGTCAGGTATTGCCTTAGTGTAGTTTTATTCATTTCTGTCAGAAGTAATGAATGAGCCTTTCAATTTCCTTTGTAAGATCTTTGTGATCTCTCTCTTTGTGAGACCCTACTCTCTCATTTACCTTGTCTGAGAAACCTCTTCAGAGATCATGAAGTATCATCACTTGGCTAATGAGACTCATTACATGTCACTTTCTACCTAAACAAGATACTTTTTCCAGTGTCCATAACATGTAGGAACATGGATGGAAGCTTAAGCTAATTATAATTTAGATAAATACAATGATGACTACCAGGTGAAATCATCCTGAGTAAGCAACACCACTTATCTCAACATCTTCAGCTAGCAAGTGATATGTAAAAAATGTCAAAGAGGTCTACCACTTGAGAACCTCTCTATCTGGGCCTCTGCATCACTGCTGTGGTGGCCACCTGCCCAAAGACTGTCCAAAGATGGCTTCACTTCCAGAGTTATTTCGTCAGCTTCTAGCCTGGGCTAACTATAAGGGTGGCCATAGAATGTAAAGTATGATTCAGCTACGGAACTCAGGCATCTAGAAGGTAAGAGAGCTAAATCTTCCTTACCCTGTGGTTCTCCAATAGTCTATGAAGAGAAAGAAGCACCTCCCTGGGACAACTCATTCCATTCTCAGACAGGCATCTTGACAAGATCAGATGACCTCTTTCCTTCCTGATTTCTCTGCCTTGACCTTATAAGGAAGTGAGAGTTGATAGTTTGAACTTAGACAGATGCTGAACATTTAAATGTCTAAAGTAAAGTGAGATTAATATCACTCTACATGGCTGTGGTAGGAGAGGACCTGATTTACATAGAATAGATTTATACCAGTTGACAAAAAAAAGTGAAGTGAAATGTAAGCTGGTTTAATATCTTAGCTTTGGCACATGTGGAGCTTTACAGACTTTGTGCAAACCTGCAAGGAACCTGAAACCCAGATAGCACTCAGGATGCCTTCATGGATTATCATTCAAAACACGATCAGGAAAGCATGAGCCCAAGACGTCATGTGCAGCATGGAATAGTAGGGCAAAGGATCTGTTCTAGACAATTCAGCAATGCAACAAATTCTCCCAGCCACAGAGAAAGAAATACAAAGAAAGGAAATACACATATGGCTCTGTACCACATTAAAAATATATATATTATTATGAAAGATGGTACAAAGACAGCACTTGAAAGAATAGCAGAAATCTCTAAAGCCTTGACCTTATATTCATCTTTCTAGAGCCAGTTCCAGAAGATACTCTTCTCTTACAAATTTTATTCAAAATACTAATGCTACTAGTTATCCCAATGGAAAATATAAAATGAAACAAAAGATATTCCTCCCTAATGTCATGTGGGCTAAATCCCAAGAACATTGTTAAGCAAAGTAATGAATGCTTCCCTGCTTTAAGCAAGTAGATGTATGTACATCTAAATAAAAATATGTTTTCCCAAGATTCACTGAGGAATAAAGATATTGATAACCACAGCAGGACTGAAGGTTAAGATTTCACTTAACTGTCACTAATCTGTCTTGTTAACTATACCGTAAATTCTGCATTTCTACATTTCTATGGAATAGGATTTCTATATTCCTACAAAAACACAAAGCAGGAAGCTTGGAACATATTGCTGGGGAAAAAAAAAAATAACCCACACAAACAAAAAAAACACACTCCCAAGGAACTGGATCAGAAAAAAACTTCCATGGGTTTCTGAGCTGAACTCAAACAGGACAAAGCTCTTATAACTTTGCTCACTCACAAGAAAAAAGAGAAGAGAAGAGAAGAGAAGAGAAGAGAAGAGAAGAGAAGAGAAGGGAAGGGAAGGGAAGGGAAGGG
>JAAGNO010005961.1:47665-66206 GCA_033439905.1 Ceryle rudis | reverse complement strand
CTCACTGCAAATCATTATTAACAAAAAAAACCACCACCCCCAACATACTTTCCCAAGAACTACATCAGTCCACTTCTTTCCGCCCCACTCACGTATTAAATATACCCCCCCCCCCCCCCCCCCCCCCCCAAAACATCAGAACAATATATCTTTGTGAGAGTTCCTTAGTTTCCTTGTGCATGAAATCCTGGTGTACATAGACAGAGATGATCTTAATAAAATGTCTGACATACAGGGTGATATTACAATTTAGAAGGATTCACAAGTAAGATATACCCTTATTTTTTTTTCAGTTTTGTTCTGTTTATCTCTGATATAATGTGTCTCCATATAATAATACTAGAGAATGTCTTCAGAAGCAAAAATCACAATATTTAAGATTGGTCTCTAGAAGTTAAATAATGCTAAAAGCTAAATATAGAATGTGGAAACTAAACATATGGAGCTACAGAAATAGGTTTTTAGAAACATACATCCAAGAAAAAGGAAAACCTTTCTTACTCAGTTTTTGATGAAACTTGTGATAAAAATAGGAAACTGCTGAATCTTAAACCTGAAATCCTTTATTGTGGCAATTGAGAAATAGTAATTTTATGTTTATACCTTAATAAGCATATCTAGGATTTGGATTATGATTCCAACCATACAGTTTAGACCACTTTGATTTTAGTAGTACTGTGATATCCTCAAACAGTAAAAAAGCCCCACAAAAATGGTAAAGTCATCCCAAATGTTAACTGTTCAGAGTGTTACAGAAAGGTAGGAAGAATATCCAGGAGATTTTGTTCATTTTTTTTTCTTCTGGCTTCTTAAATTTTCTTTAGTGTTGTTAAGCAATTTTTTTTTTTCTGCATATTACAGCATCATCTTGAGTGATTTACAGTTTCATGGAGAGGAAATTAGTCTCATCTATCAGAGAAAATCATAACAAGAGCTAATGTCTGGATGTTAAAATCAAACACATTCAGGTTAGAAATAAAGCACATTACTGTTACTGGTGCTCACCACTGGAATTACTTAGAGGGGAATCACAGAATCACAGAGTGTTAGGGGTTGGATGGGACCTCTGGGCATCACGTAGTCCAACACCCTCTGCCAAACTAGGTCCGCCTAGGGCAGGTTGCAAAGGAACGCATCCAGGTAGGTTTTGAAAGTCTCCAGAGAAGGAGATTCCACAACCTCTCTGGGCAGCCAAATTGTACATTCTCCACCTCTTGATATTTGCAGAACAGTCCTGGATGTTTGGGGGTTTTTTATAGGCATTTTTCAATCAAACCCATTTATTACTGATGTGATTACAGAAGTAATTTGGTATATAGTTTTTAGCTTGAGATATGTGCAAAGGTGGGCTAAATGCCTCAGCAATTCCTCTTGATCTTGAAGTATTTTATTAGACAAGTCTGTTCAAGTGGAATATAAATATTTTAAGAGTTGAGGGTTTATAGGAAAACTTTTTATTTTTGAAAATATCAGCTTATCCACTGAGGCAATATTTTGCTATAAACATATTGCACCTTAGGTTGATAAGTCTCTGGTTTTAGTTTTTCCCTTTTAAAATGGCTTCTACTAGCCCTACAATAAAAAAATAATTGATTAAATTATATCTATGTCTATATCTATCTATAAAGCAGAATTATTATCCTGCTTTAAATAACTGTATTATATTTCTTGTGATCTTTCCACATTTTGAATTCCTTGAATCAGAAGCAGCTCTGAACCACAGTCCTGCAGTGGTATGAGGAGAATCCAGTCTAACATGATTTGTTGGGAACATTGCTTTAATGCAGCTACAGAGGGACACGGTTCACAGCATAGGTGGAGAAAGCTTAAGTCTCTATGCCAAGGACATATAGATCATAAAGTTTCTTGATAAGTGGCTTTTGTACCCTTAGAGCTTTCACTTAACATTTTTGTTTAACTTTCTATTGCATCATTTTTAGGACATTAGGAAAACAGGGGCAATTTTTTCTTGTCAGAGAATCACAGAATGGCTGACATTGGAAGGGACCCTTAGAGACCATTTGTTTCAAGCCCCTGTTTAAAGCAGGGTCAGGTAGAGCAGGTTGCTCAGGGTTGTGCCTAGTCAGGTTTTGAATATCTTCAGGAGCAGAGAGTCTTCAGAGTCATAATTCTCAAGTTTTTAAGCTGAAAAAAGGAATTGTTGACTGAAACACCTCTCTGAAAAATAACAGTAGTAACATGGTTGTTTCCAGGCTTCCAAATGGTTCTGCAGGAATTGCTAGAGGCAGACAAATGTGAAGGACTAGGGGGTCTGGGGGACACCCTTTGTCCCAGCTCAGTTCATACAAAGCTGCTGCATCTCCCTGTCTCTCATTATGGGCACACAAGGAGGCTACTACAAGACTGTAGCCACACAGGCTGTCATGAAGAATGGTGCCTGTACTGGCAACCCATAAAAATACACACAGCCCTCACATAAATATGAGTCTCACAAACAGCCTGAACCTGTTCTTCCCCTCTGTGATCAGGACAGACAACCTGCTGACCAGCTACCCGTTCACATGTAACTGCTTTTGTCACATTTCCTCTATGTTTTCCTATGTGTATTCTTTTCCAATTCACCTTGGTCACCCTGCTTCCCCATCTTCAGTCCTTCCCTTAACATTTTTTTAACATTCCCACAGTTCATTTGAAACATCCCATAATAACAATTACACAGTCTACAAATCCTCTTCCTTCCTCTGCTGTGTAATAAATTCTGTACCCTTGTAGGCAATAATCCCCTTTAGTCTGAAGGCCTGCGAGAGAGAGGGTTTCTGCTGTTAACTCACCTCAGTGGTTTTCACACCACGGACAATCATTTTCTCTGATAGGCATAGGAGCAGCTGATTCTGTGTGCTCTAATTTTCACTGACGGAGTTTCATTGATTATGTTACTATGGTTCCTCCACTCATCACTGTTCTTCAGATCCTTGCTGGGTCTTTCTGTTTAATTTGCTTATCCTTTCATCAGAGAGTCTACCAGGAAACTTGCTTTTAAAGGGAACAAATATGGAACTTTTAAAAGAACTGAAAGAAAATTTCAGATTTTCCTTTCACCAGCCTGCTCTACCTATTTCAGCAAGAAATTAACACTGTTTAGAACCTGAAATAATAATATATCCCTGGCTTTTCATTCAGACTATAGGAAGGGTAGTGTGGGGAATTCAGCTTCTTTCAGGTTTTCTCTAATCTGTCCCAGACAACCAACGTCTGCTATTAAATTCATGTATCTATGTTCCGTATTGCTAGGTTTATGCACTCAATTCCCTGATGGTCCCAAGTTGATCAGATATAACACAGTTGTATTTCTGTTCAGAAAGACCACCTGATACAGTTTTATGCAGGCTTTTTGCAAGCAGTGGAATGGGTGATATGTGATCTGCAATAATGGCTCTATAGAATAAAGTTAGCTTTTCAAAATTTTGGAATCTTTCTGAACTGACAAAGTGGATTTTTCAACGCTTTGTCTCATACAACTGTCTTATTTTATCTCCATTTTGGTAACTTTCTACTTAATATCAGATTGACTGTTGCATGGCATCATAGTATGAGTATGAGCTGTAGCTCTGGAGAATGAAAGTGAGTGGGAGGAATGGGTACAAGAAGTAGCTGCTCTTAGGGAGTGGGAGAAACTACAAAAAAAGGAACATTAAAAACAAGTAATTTGTATTTAAAGAGCAAATAAGTATACTTCATCCACTTTCCATTAATTCTCAGAAAACATCTTCCTTGATATATTGCTCAATATTTAGTGCTATATAGTTTGCAGATGAATTAATTTCTCCACTTCAAAGTAATAGGATGTTAAGCAAGACTTAGAAAGGCAATTTGTGTTCCACTTTAACCATTGAGTTGCCACTTAACACTTTCTGATTAAACACGCATCTATAAATTTATTAAAGGTCACTCATTGACTGGATGTTGTTAATTGTTAATTTGTAATGCTCTTTGGGAGCATGGTTCCTGAAATTTGTTTTGTTTATTCATTAAGGGTTGTGGCTTTTGAAGTGTCTGCTATTTGACCTTTATATTTGACACTGGTAAAAAAAATGATACAGGTTTGCTACTTACCCTGGATCTGAAGCATTCTACTTGGAAAATAAAGGTTGCCTAAGGTCATTAATTATAGTTGCTATATGTTAGTAAGGAAAATATTAATAAATAAGTTGCAATGGGTAAATGGCTGAAATTAGCATCATTTTTAAAGTTAGAAGATGCTAATTAAGGAATGACAGGGTGACTTTCATTTCTTGCTTTTTTTGAAATTCATCTAATTTCACTGACTTCAGACCCTTTGTAATTGCTCATGGATGGTTTGGTGTTTCATGAAGCTAACAGATCACAGGACTGAAACACAGAGAAGGAACTTCATCTACAAAGCCACTGAGTCATCATTATTGGTGTTTCACAGGCAGAAACATATTACTGTGATAGTAATATATCTTGCTCACTGGTCTTGCAGAGTTTAAGGTATGGAAAAATTAACTTCATTTTACTTCTTTTATATATTATAAACTATATACTATGCTTCAAATATGGTGAAGTTTAAAGGATTCAAATAATTCTCTTTGTTTTAATGACAAACAGGGAAAGGCAAACAAGTTCCTTACAGATTCTGGATGTAAATTCATACTGACTAAAAAGATGGGCTGTAATAGCATATATACTTGCAGTTAAAAAGAAAAAAAAAAAAAAGTTGCTTCCTAGTTGCTATGGCACAATGCATTAAAAAAAGTCCATGTAAGTTAAAGGAAAGTAATTATGGTTTTAAAACATAGACAGTCTTAATTTATTCTATGATTCTATTTCCTTATTATCACCATTAATAATGTGTCAGCTTTACTGTTTTTATACGGAGAAATGGATCTGTGTTTTCTGTAAACCTTTTGCCAGATCTGTTACATGTAGTAAAAGACTGATTATACTAATGATATTAGAAACACAGAGAAAGGAAAAGGGAGGCCAGTTTCCCAGTGCTGCTTTTTTGGAAGTCAATTCTATCCTTCTTCAGAGTTCCTATATGGTCCTGTAAAAAGCATCTTCAAATACTTCCAATTTTTCATATGTGAATGCGGTTCACTGGGGATTCAAAAGATGCATCCATGGCATGATGTCTTTTGGTTACCTCTTATCAGCATCACCAGCATGTTGATGCAATAGATGAAAACATGGTCTTACTGTATCTACTGTGTGTGTATCGTGTGTGTTTCTGTTTTATAACTAAAAGCTTTGCAATTCAAAGAAATCTCTTGAATTTTATTTAACAGTTTTTATCATGGTTACTCTTCTTAAACTGCACAGACCATCCTGAAATGGAATTTACGAGCATCCTTTGTCATTACTGGAGATCAGTTCTAGCTGGGAAACTGAAGCTCATGTCTCCTTTGTATCTCAACATTTTGTGACTCCTGGTAAATTAATACTTGAAGGGCAACCCCATTGCAGCTGAGTGATTCTGTTCTTTTGCCATGGTATCTTTGTGTGGCTTAGAGATTTTTTTTTTTTTTCCTGACTGGGTGAAAATCCTTCGCTTTACTGGTAGTCAAAAATGGTCTGTTTACTGGGTGGTGCTTGCATGCAGTAGAAAATTTTAAAACAGTCTTAAAAACAATAAGGAAAACTTGAAAAAGTCTTACCCTTTGAATCACAGGGCCCATGAGTTGCCCAGTGCGGCACATGTTGCGTAGGGGATCTGAGTATCTATCTGGACTATGTTAAAACAAAAAATCTGAAATGACTGACACCTGATTTGAATATATTATGAAGATGCGTCCTACCAGTCTGTGGTAAAATTTAATCCAAGTTTTTCCACGGCTTCAAATTCTCTGCTATATTCTCTGCTAAGTAAAGAGGACAGGCTAAAAAGAGCCCTGGTTAAGGATGAGTTTGTATGTGAAAAGATTTTTAGAGTTATAGGACAGACAGTCCAGGCATTACAGAGGCAGTTTTTCAGAAAATTCAAACTGAAATTTATTATATGACTTTGTACCAAGGAAATCTTTAGATGAGATTTGTAAACAAAACTTCAGTTAAGGGATCCCTTCTAAAATCCTATATAGATAAACAATTAAATAAAATAACCTGATATCAAAGGAATGAGTATTTCTGAATGTAATTGTTCATATTAAAATGAAAAAGAACCACACAATTCTTTTTGAATACAATACACAGCTGTTAGTAAACCATTATTTTAAAAGGATTATAATATACATTTTCAGTAGTGTTCATTTCTCTGATGAAACCGTTGCTGATGACTGGAATGTTAAATTAGTTGTCACTGAGGGAAAAATAATTTTCAAAGAAATTTTAATGTTCTTTTAGAGGAAGCATGAATACTTTGAACTTTCTCTGCTACTATAACATAACTTTATGAATTTTACATGTGTGGAGGGGATAAATAGATATTTCATTTAAAATGTAACTCTACAAAAATGATGTTAAAAAATATGAAAAGTTAAACAGTTAAACAATTAGTATTGTTATAAAATTATTTATAATTATACTATGCTCACAATTTCTTAAGAAACTGAGTACTTATTTACTATTGCTTACATTTAAAATGACCACTATTGAAATTCACTGACTCTTTTTTAAATATCCTTCATCAAAATGCCTATTAGAGTTTCAGCAATAGCAAAAACAAAGCTAAACTGTCCACATTTGAATGGCTAGCAACTAAATTCTCCACTGATACTTAAATACCTAAATGTTCTCCCCTAAAATATAATTTGAACCTGTAAATACCAAAAATGAGTGACTGCAAATATTCAAGCTTATACTCTGGGATAGTGCTGCACACAAACCAAGTACTAAAGTAGAACAGAAACAGAGTAGCAAATAAGTGCCTTTATGCTATTGTATGCACTGCTGTAAAGCTTTCAGTGACCTGTTTTCAGTCAGTGCAAAGGACAGCTACTGAAATTTGGAAGGGATGTTATTATATTCTATATGTATTGTACTTGGAATCATAGAATCAGAGAATTGTTCTGGTTAGAAGAGACCTTCAAGATCATCAAGTCCAACTCTTAACCCAGCACTGACAGGTCACCACTAAACCATCTCCCTAAGCAACACATCTACAGGTCTTTCAAATAGCTCCACGGATGGTGACTCCACCACTTTCCTGGGCAGCCTGTTCTAGTGCTTTACAACCCTTTTGGTGAATACATTTTTCCTAATATATAATGTAAATGTCCCCATGCCATTTCCTCTTCTCCTGTCACTGGTTACTTGGGAGAACAGACTGACCCCAATACCTCTACAAATCTGAGTGCGCTAAACAACCCCAGTTCACTCAGCTTCTCCTTGTAAGATTCTTCTTTAGACCCTTCACCAATTTCCATGCTCTTCTTTGGACATACTCGAGCACCTCAATGTCCTTGCAGGACAAAAGTGAACACAGTGTTCAAGGTACAGCCTCACCAGTGCTGAGTACAGGGAGACAATCACTTCCCCAGTCCTGCTGGCCACACTATACAGGCCAGGATGCTGTTGACCTTCTTGGCCACCTGGGCACACCGTTGGCTCATGTTCAGCCAGCTGTTGACCTTCAGGTCCTTTTCTGCCAGGCAGCTTTCCAGCCACTTTTCCCCAAGACTGTAGCATTGCCTGAGGTTGTTGTGACTCAAGTGCAGGACGCACCACTGGCCTTGTTGAATCTTATCCCATTAGTCTCAGCCCATTGATCCAGCTTGTTCAGATCCCTCTTTAGAGTTTCTCTACTTTCAAGCAGATTCACACACCCATGTAACTTGTAGTCTGCAAACTTGTTGAGGGTGTCCTCAATATTTTAATTCCTCCTGCTATTTCATTCCTGAACAGTAGGAACTTTTGTCTTGTAACCTGTTCTCAGTTCGGTCCTCTTGGAGCAGGTATTTCACTGATGTACTGGTTTTCTTCCTCCTTATTTTTTGTATGTGTATATATATGCAAATAAAGAGCACATCTAAATGTTCTTAGGGTTCTGTTGGGGTTTCCTGGTCCCATTTCAGGCTTTCAGCTGCTTTGCAACAGGCAAATTCTGAAATACAGCAGCATAAACATGTAGAGCTGTGAGTCAGCCTTCCTCTCTGAAATGATAGGTTATGACAAAAAATACTGTAGGAAAGGATGTTGTCAGAGAAGGCTTGCTGATTAGTGGTAGTGGTAATGGTAATGCTGATACTGGCTACGTTTGACATAGCATGACAGAACTTCACGAACTCAGTTATAATAACACTACAATTCTGTTTTAGACAGAAAAGCATGAAAAGAAATAAAATAGCTGATCAGTCTAATTCTATATTTATAATCTTCACCACTCACATTTAATGGTAAGAATACCAAAATACCTAAGAAAATGCTATATCTAGGAAACAGTTTAGACATCTCAAATCTTCTTAATTCCCTTGTCTGGTGCTCAGATCCAAACTATGACCTAAAAAAATAATTTTCATTTCCATGTAACACACAAGCTATAGATTTCAAAGCTTACCACTGTTTCAAGGCTGTGAAAGAGGCAATTTTGCACTGAGAGTAAAAAATGTTCTACAGTGACAGTGGCCATGTCAGGAGTGTAGCTTTTGATCTCTTTGTATGCCAAGGGCTTTGCCAGTCTGAGACACTTCATAGGCATGTATTTGCCACTAAGTGATATTCATGTGACAGTCCAACGAGGACCCCAGACCAAGGTGTGTTCAGAGCATGCTGAAATTGTGACAATCAGGTCCACACAGAGTATGTTGTTATGGTAACTGCTTTTTTTGGTGGTAGATATCCTTTTCTAATCTTTAAATTAGAAATGAAAATCCCCGAGATTCTCATTGATCTGGGTGTAAATGGATAGAGTCCTTGGCTGCATACTCAAAGTGGATAAATGTAGTACAAGCCATATTATTCTTACAGTTCCAAACAGTATAGGAAATGGTATATTTCAGCTCTATATCTGAAGGGTTCCTGTACTTGGTGAAGCCATTATCTTGACCTGTATGTCCAGCAAAGTAACACATGAGCTTCATTCACAATTAACTTACTGGGCTGTCAGATACCTATTTTTTTAAGAAAGGTTACTGTCTCTTGGTTTCCTGCACTTTTGAGTAGATATCACTTTGTATAAATGAAATTAAACAAACCCAGACTTTCATTGCCTTGGTAGAAACAATCCTAAAATCCCCAAATTCTGGTTAACCACTTTTGTCAAGAGATGAGCAATAGCATTTTCAATAACATTATTAAGATTTCCCTGCTTACCACTTCAAACTACCAGCTCCACATGCAACAAGCACATTTGATGAGTAGTCAAAGGTATTGCAAATAACAGGTCACAACTGTTGGCTTAAAAATAAATGAAACCCAACCCAAAGTTGTCTTGCTGTACTCAGTGTAGTAAGCCTGATACATAAAGTCACTTCAAAATAGGGGAATTACATAGGTCAAGACAGATCTAAATATGTGTAATATTGACTCTGGCAAAATGGGCTAATTTTTAATCTCCATTATTTTGGCAAAATAATTAGCTGAGGAATAGACTTTTAACCCCAATTCTTACTACTCATGCTTTGGGGAGTAAGTACAGGCAAACTAGCATTACCAGAATCTTCAAATCTTACAAATGATAAAATATCACAAATACGGCATTCTGGGAAGGAAAGACCACCTTTCATATTTAGCTTTTCTTCTCTGTGTCCTAATTCACATACCATGGTATTTACTGTTTACTGTGGCTTAATCTTAGGAAACTTCAGTCTCAAAAAAAAAATGATAATTTTGAAATCCTTTGTGTCTACAGACATGTTAATTGGTAGTTGCAGATGCATTTTTTTTTATTATTTTCTTTGATACAGTAGAGCTTAACTTGTCTTCCTTTCTGGAATGAAAGTTAATCCTCTGGGTGAACTAACAATAGAAAATAGAAAGACAGGTAATTATTTCCCAAAACATGAACTGATTTATTTGAAACTGAACATCTATGGACTAAGGTATATCAAATTTAGAGGCTGCTTCTAAAAATTATGGATGTACAGTAAATCAGTACCCCAAGGGCACAGAAAGCCTGAAAAACTGTAAGTGATGTCCCATTTTACCCGTAACAATCTGCTATAAATGATTTTGTAAGATATAGCTGTATTTTGGAATGTGAGAATAAGTAATGTCTGGCATATGTTATGTGCAGTACAGAATTCTTCATCAATTACTTTAATAGGAAGGAAGGTAATCCTTTGTGAAAAGACTCTCATTTACAAAAATGAAACGGTTAAAATGTTACAAAGCGGATGATTATTCTTAATTTTTTTATTACTCTAATTTGGCAGCTCTGTTATCTAGCAAATCCATATGCAAAAAGACTGACCAGAATATTAAACATAACCTCCAACTGGATCAGACGAGCTCACAGCTCCATAGATGATTTTTATGACTACTAGAGCTAAAATAGATCTCAATTAGTGAGCAAAAAGCTTTCTCGGGGTTTTTCAGATGCTGAATTGTAATAGAATGTGAAATCAGTGAGGATTAAGGCTAAGTTTTGCAAACGGCTGTAGGAGTAGGAACAACATATCCTGAAATCTCACTTTCTCCTGGATTCAGCAGTCTGTGTGAAGTAGGAATTCACAGCTTTAAACAGGACACATTAATTGTTCTTTTGGGTGCCAAGAAACTACTGGCATTTTTCCTGTAATGCATGGTGCAAAGCAGCAGGCTGTGGTCTGTGCTATGAGAAGACCGTCTGGTGAGGGCAGAGGGCAGAAGTGGTGTGCACCCTGCTCGCAGCAGAGCTGCCTCAAATGGAGGAGCCCACAGTGTCTGCTGCCTTCTTGCAAAGAGATGAACTAGCAGGTGTAAAGCTGTGGTGATATCAGGTGGCAAACAGAGTCTTCACCCTCTAATACTTGTGCATTACTTACTAGACATAGTGGAGAAACAGAATCTGAAGCAAAACCTGGAACCCAGGTCTCCCTTTGTTCTTGTGAAAATCAACCCTATACCAGCTGAACCTAGGACATTCTTTTGTGACCCAAAGGTTTTCCCCTTTGTGTTCACACAGATCTAGAATTCTCTGTTGTATCACAACACAGCTTTAAGATGAGGAGGGAAAAATGTACTTGCTGGCTGGAGCTAACAGACCGGTGGGCTGAATCACTTCCTTCTGGCTACAGAAAAGGGATTTAATTTATAATCCATTAAATGACTGTGGTTTGAAGGCTGGGCTAAAAGTCTTCAAATAGTTGTTGGGAGACCTTGTAGTAGGGCTAAAACTGGTATAGTAATTTCTATTATAAGCTTTACAACTGGAATCACATTAAATGGTTATTGTATCAAGAAAATGAATCTGTAGCTATTGATTAAAGTGTCTGCAGATGCAAAAAAAAAAGCATTATAAATGTAACCAAATATTTTTTTTTAATAAAACCTTTGTCCTGTTAAATGACAGGAATCTACATTCAACTAGCATAGTGTGATTTATGCTTATGGTAACAAGAAAACTTGAGATAGAAACTAATTTTCTGCATCCACTGAACTTGCATTCATGTGAGAAAATCTAATGATTGTAATAGAACTACCTGCAGGAGTAAAATTTACTGCAGAGTATGAAATGTCCAAAAAGGTTTAACATATGCTATGTAATATTATACAGGTGTTATGCAATACAGGCTTATCCTATGGGGTGCTGTCTGCTTTCTTGATAGCTCCCTGGCTTCTTCAAGCTTTTGTAACATTTTAACCACTGTGTGTGTCAAGATTTAGGGTCAGGACAGCCTGCCAGACCTATAACAGATGCTCTCTGTTAACGCCCCTCCCTCCCCAAAAAGAAAGGGAATAAGGGAGAGACATTTATTGAAAGTAGAATAGATAGTCCTCCTCAGATGCCAGCCACTGAAGAAGAGCTTCTTGTACTTTGCATGAAGTTACTCAGTACTTACATGATCCATTCCAAAGGTGCACACACATATCCACCCCAGAATTATAGCCACTTCAATACCTGACTCCCAATCCATGTATCCCATGCCCTGACTAGTTCAGCTTGGTACTTGCTGGTGACTACATGGTGACACACATACACTCACAGTGTGCATGCAGTCTGCTCTTCCTAGTTATTCACACCAGGGATGCACAGTCCCTCTGACCCATGGTCTGACTTATAACTATCACTATTTACATGTGACCATCCCCTTTTATCACCTTATTAAATTATTTTCCCATTCTTGTTCCTCCCCAAAACACTTTGATCCCTCCCTTTCACTGCCTTTGGCTCTTCTGTTAAAGCTCTTGTAACAATTCTTGTGCAAACACCAGAAGCTCCTTCTCTGCATACCAGCACAAACCCTACACCCACTCAGTCTGAGGGGTGTGATGCCCAGCACACAGGTATGAAGGTCCACTGGGACACCCTGTGCTCAAATGGGAGTGGGTGAGGGCTGATGTCTCTGAGGTATTGAGGTTCCCCTGCCTGACCCTGTGCCTCACACACCTTGTGTGCGGAGAGGAGCCTTTATTTTTTTTTTACACAACCTAACAAATCTGCAGAGGTGAACTTTCATCCTTCTCACATTGGTTTGGAATGTGAGAACAACTTATTTCAAATAGCAGGACAGCAAAGAGACAAAAGAAAAAGACAGAGTAGAATTTCTATATAAAATTTTCCAGCACTGAAATTTCTCTATACGAAATTTTTCCATGTCAGTGACTGAGCTTTAACACCCCCCCTCCCCACACCTCTTGGCAACAACAGCTCTCTTGGTGCAGCTGACAGACCTCTGACCACAGCAGAGCTAATGGATACCACTATAATTCACAGGTAGTGTTCCTGGGATATAATCTGGTGTGACACTATACTAAGTAAATGTGTATTCCCTGCTCAGAAAAATGCCAGATGCATCCCCTTCTACATAATAATTTCAGCATCTCTATTTCTGAAGATAATTAGAAAAGTAGAAGGAATCATCTTCTGTTTATACATTAAAAAATGCTTTTTCTGTAGGAAGCTGAAAGTCAGTTTACAGCTCAAAGGTATGAAGTCATTACAAGGTTTCTTAAAATTACAGATTTCTATAGTCACAGTACTTAAAATCATCTGTGGCAAAACTGCAGGAGCTATTTGAGAAACAAACAAACAAACATACATTTTTTACTGCATTACAGCATTACACCTGGAATCTCCTGGTACCTACAAATAGATAAACTCGGAACTTTGTTATCTACATAATTAAAAAAATATTCAAGATTATAAAATGATCAGCTAAAAGAATATTGTATAGGTTGCATTTTTTTTTTTTGTGCAGTGCCTTCAGAAAACTTTTCAAACAGATTTTGGTAAAAATCCAATTAGAGGATTTATGAGAAAGAACAAAGAGAAATGAATACTTTTCAGACCTTTAAACTTGGTGATAGTATTTTTCTGAAGAGTGGCCATAAAAGCAAGATGACATATCATAAAAAGAATAAAAGGCATAAAAAGAAGCAGAAATTCCCAGTATTTTTAAGACTATTTTTTTTTCGCAAAAGGTAGTCTATAGTAAAAATCACAGACCGTAGAGGATGTTGATGCTCTTTTCATCTATTGGTCTTCCTCTGTTGTGCTAAATTTCTTGCTAGTATAATCTAGGGCAATATATACCTTTAGATATATAGAATGAAATATGCAGATGTATTTGTCACACAAACAATGTTTCAGAATATTACTTTAAAAAATCTTTTTTTTTTTGATTCACAGAAGCTGTGTAAAATGCTATTTTTCTCCCAGTGTATGAACATGGAGATGAAGATGCTAAAAGGAAAGCACTATGTGTTTGATCTTTCCTGACCTAATCGGTACCTCCTTTGCCAGTTGGGTAGATGACAGGCAATCTTTGATGAATTTGTTCCTGTCTCACTGAGATAGAAAGTCAATCCAATTCTCCATTTCTCAACTCTATGTGATAACAATTAGTGCCAATGTCTTGTCAACAGTGTTCTCATACAGGCCTTTCATATGGCAGTCAGTATGTATTGAATGGAAACTGTATACAACAAGAAAGTAGATAACAACTGTGTCAATATTTTAGGGTCAAGTGCACCAGGACTCATTGTCAAACAAAGCACAAAACCAAACATTAAGGTGTTAGTTTTGTTTTTTTTTTTTTTTTCTCTTAAGAATATAGAAGTGCTCTATTTGAATCTTATATGAAGGTCATGCTGATCTAGCATGAAATTGTTCTTGGATTTTAAAATATAGGGTAGAGTACATGTTTTGAAGTTGTATTACTGGGTACCTGTGGCATACAGTTAACCTATTGAACACTACGTATTGAGCACATTCATGAGGAAGATAGTACAGAAATCAAGCTCTTTGATTTAGCTGCACATGTGTAATGAAATCAAGGGATCTTATTTCAAGGTGGAGCTAGATAAATTCAAAGTTGAAAAAGAAAGTACATCTAAAAGTAATTAATCTATATAAAATCTTATCTAGGGAAATTGTGGATTTTCACTGTCTGAAAACTTTAAATAAATCCATTGTTTTACAGAAAAGCAATGTTCTAGCTAAAAAAAGGAGATACGGGTTTATAGGATTATAATGTAGAAATTATTCAGGAAATTTCTATGGACTGTGAATATAAGAGGCCAGACTGGATGATTGTCATGGTTCCTAAGACTCAAATGCTATCAGCTTATCTGTTAGTAACTTAATCAAGGTTTGTGTTCTAAAACAGAGAAAAAAAAAAAAGAATTTATCCCTTTGTGCCTCAGCAGATAGGGATAGATGCTCACCGTTTCAAATTACAGTGCTTTTGGAGGCAAAAATTCTGAATTAACAAAGTTAAGATAAACAGTGACAGATTGCTGTAGTATTTTGAATTCATGAACAAAATGTCATTATATGGTGTATTTTTTTCTGATGTGGATAAGTATATCATCGTTTTATAATACTTTGAATTAATGAACAAACTACCACTGATTATTTGATGCATTCAATGTACAGGTGAGCAACATCTTTAATGAATGTCACAAGTCTTGCTAGAATGCCAGGAACTAATGAGTAATTTTTGCGGGAAAATAATTACTATTATTATGTGTTTTTATTACAGTGTTTTCATGTATGCATTCATTATGCAATACTACCCAAGTTAATCAAGTTAAAATGGGTTAATTAGATCAGGTTCTTATTGTGATGAAAAGGCAATAGCATTTCTGAACTATTTATGTTACAGGATGTTTCTGATTTTAACAACAGACAAGATACAGGGGGACAATAACAGAAGACTGTGGAAGGGAAAATACAAGGAAATACTTTATGTATACAGATATAATATACAGTATGTATGTGGGTTATACATACATAATATGCCATTTGAAACTTCCTACTTATTTTTTTTTTAAAGAAGCATAAAAGAATCCTTTACATTTCATTGATAATTTTCTGAACCATTCAAAACAAATGAGAAGAACGGACTACACATGAATTTATTTTAAAATTATTGAAATAATCCCCCATAACTCCCAGGAAATTTCTTAGTAAAGGACAGTGTAAAGTACGTTCAACAGATGTGAACACTTCAAATTATTGTGAAATGACTGAAAGATAGGGAGAGGAGAAGCATACAGATAGAAATGTTTACCTCAGATTTGTATGAAATGGAAAACAAAATATTCATATTGTGTAAACTGTGGAAAACATTTTGGAATTTTAATGACTATTATTTTCAAGTTTGCTAACAATAGTATCAAGGCATTCTGCAGCAAATGTACTGGTATTCACTGTTTGGCTAGAAGATATTATTTGCTAGTGGCTATAGGCAGAGACTAACATTGGACAATGTCAGATTTAAAACTGTATGAATATCTTGGCACAGTGTGTGATATAGTAAAAGATAGTGTATCTGAACACCATGTACTACATCCAGTAGTGGTCAATACTATACATTTGTACTAAGTGTGGTATTACAAGAATATTTAAGCATTATTAAACATCAAATATAGGGCTCACCTGTTTTTAGATCCTTTTTACAGGCTAAAAATGCATATATTATTCTGGGATTTATAATTTTTTCACAACTATTTGGTTTCTTCAAAAAGATGTGATTACCAGGCAAACTCAAAGCAAATTTTGACAAAGTTGCCAAAGGCAGGATCTCAGAAAGTATTTAAGTACTTGAAGTGGAAGAGTAGCATATTTTGAAGTCTTAGTCGAAACCTGTGAGGTCCAGAGCTCCTGCAGAGTTCTTTTTTATATTTGACAGGTCTGTAATCTGTAAGCACTTCAGTTCTTGACCTTAAAGTTGCCCAGATACTTAAATCGCTGTTACTGCAGTTGTCAGAAGTATCTCAATCCTGGTAGTTCAACAATTCAGCCCTAACTCAGGGATCCAGACACTAGGCACCTACTGCCTTCTTCCTTTGAGGGGTATGATCTCCTAAGCTTCCTCAAACTTACAGATTACTAAGCATGCAGTGATAGCTGCTGCTTTCTTTTAAAGCATAGCTAGAGCATAAATCTCCCTTTTAACTTAGAGATTTGGTTATTTTAATATGACAGTGTGAACCCAGGTTCATTTCCTCCTTTTCTGAAAAAAAAAAAAAAATTCTTAGCTTTTTATCTCTTTAGATTTACCAACCTGGTTTAGAATCTGTGAATCCCAGTTGTAAGAGATTCAATCTTGCAATCTATGGTTGTAAGCAGAAGTACTTTCTATCTCAAATGCTAAACCTATGTTTTGATGATGAATTCCTGAATCAAAGGAGCTAGAAAAATGAAAATTGAGTAGATTTGTAATCCATACACGTCTCCCTAAGAAGGGAAGTTTTGTATGTTTTATCCAATGAGGACATGATGTCAAACAAATGTGGTTAAGTCACTAGGACCATTTCACATTCAGCCATTAGTTTTGAAGGAACTCAGATGGGAAACTGATGAATTTCTGATGAACTTGTGTAAACTACCTACTACAAATAGCCACTCTGTCAGAGAACTGCCAGGTTGCCAGCATAACTTTTCTCTAAAAAAAAAAGACTCTAAAGGAAATCCTAGGGACTACAGGATGAGTCTGGCTTCTATTCCTTGAAAAATGACAATCTACAATAAAGAATGACATAATGATGCACAGGTGCAGTCTTGTTGTGTGAGGAACCGGGCAAGATGGACTTTTGTGAGAGTGTGAGTGAATAGGTGGGTAATGGGGAGGCAGAAGACATAATTGGTAAGTAAAATCCTTGAGCAGCTTCTATACTAAAGGCTATTAAAGAAATTAATTAGCTATGGGTTTGGAGAAAAGGTACTTTAACAGCTTTACAAGGTACAAAGATAAAGGATAGTCTATAACTTAATCTTCAGTAACTTAGTTTTAGATGCTTTTTTTCATGGGAAAGAAGAGTATGGATCCCCATGGATTTCGTGGATGACCTTAGAACAGGGAATGTGTAATCAAATATTCAAATTTGCAGATGTTACTGAGGTCTTTCAGAAGTTAAATATGACACTGATGGTGAGAAAACCCCGGAGGACATCACAAAACTAAAGTATTGGGCAAAGAAATGCCAGATAATGTATTATGTGAGTAAATGGAATGTAATGCAACCTAAACCATGCAGTAACAGTGATCTCGGAAGTGGAAGTTGCAGTTTAGGAAGGAGAATTTGGACACCTCGCTGGCAGTTTTCTGAAATCATCAGCTCAGTGTGCACTTTGTTTTCAAGAACAAACAAAATACGGAGCATCATCAGGAAAAATATTGAGACTAAACCAGAAGCCAACATTTTTTTTCTTCTCTAAAAAACAGCGATGCACTGGATTACTTGATACAATGATTACTTGATACAATGATTTTCCTTGTGTGTCCAAATAGGACATAATGTAGTAGAAAACGATGCAGAGAAGGCAACTGAAATGATTATGGAAATGAAACACTGTCTTGCAATAAAAGATTAAAATGCCTGAGCCTTTCCATTTGGGGAAGAAAAGCCTGGAGAGAGAGATCATAAATATTGACAAAGTCATGAAGACAGTAGATAAGGCAAACACACTGCTATTATTCATCCAATCCCACAGTACTAGAATAAGAAGGCACACATTGAAACTAGCAGGATGAGAGTTTTAGACAGTTAAAAGAAAGAACAGCCTTACGTAGTGGTTAGTGAGTTTTTGGCATGTGTTGCCACAGAAGGTTGTGGAGATAAGTAATAACAAGCAGGCTCAAAAATGGATTAATCAGGTTCCTGGGTGACAGGTTGATAAATGGATGCTAAAATCAGGGATGTTATTCAATGAAGTTCCTACTGTGAGTGTTGGGAAAAGGTGAGGAGAATGGACAGCAGATATTGGAAGGGCTTGTGTATTCTCCCTGAATAGTATCTCCTGCTGCTGGAGAGAAAATACTCAGCCATGTCACTGTTTATTAAGCTTCCTTAGGATGACTATTGAAATGGTTATACCAGTGGCTCATCAACATTTATATGGTGGTTCCAGAGAAAAGGTAATGAAACATCGCAGGAACCTGAAAAATCTTATTCTTCACAAGCAGTGAAGAATAATAGTGAAAGAATAGTTTGAGGTAACTTTAACTATATAAAATTTGAGATATTTTTTATT
>JAAGNO010005961.1:17444-47565 GCA_033439905.1 Ceryle rudis | reverse complement strand
CTAAAGAGATATGCTCTTCAAATGATCCAAAGTTTATGTATTAGATGAAAATAATCTGAAGTATAGGGTTTAATTCATAATATATTTTTGTTATGTATATAATCGGGGGGGGGAATAGTCTTAGGGGAAGATTCAGCTTTGGAAGGATGAAATCTTCTGATAACTTCAGTAATTTAGTCATCTCTGTAAAGGTTCCATATTTTTTCTTACTAATTATCTTCATATGAGGCTCAGGTCTTTCACTGATTTCATTCCTGCCTCTTTTCACCTTCATTTAAAGTTTGTTGTGGGTTGGTTTTTTTTGTTTTTTGTTTGTTTGTTTGGGTTTTTTTACTTCACAAATCTGTTCTCCTACAACTCATTAAATTTTAAACCATTATATTTAAACTGTGTATATATAAAACACCTGTCTCTGTAAATTTCTTCCTATAGACTTCAAAACAGGAGAATTAAAATTCACATTTTAGGTGCTAAAAAGTAGAAGTGGACAGGAAGAAGGGAAGGATGATAGCTTCTTTTTTTTTTTTTTTTAACATGACAATATAAACCAAATCCATTGGTATGTCAAAAAACGTAGAGTGCCTATGATTATTTGCTGCTTAGCTGCAATCTGTTTTCAAAATGTCTTAACTTTGTCTGGTCAAATTTAATGAAGAAGACAAAGTTTTGAATGCAGTCAGCCATGCCAAAAAAGCTGAAGAAATATAATTTCACCTGGCATCTTTGTTTCAGCAAGCTTAAATAACTTGGCTTAATTTCTGGGCCAACAGAATGAATCAGAGATTTAAAACAAGCACCCTTGAAGAGATTTGTTTTAAGAAGTCTTTTTAATATCAGTGTATTGTTAACCCTTTTTTAAAATACAAAAATGATGTAAATTACTCTTGTAAAGGTAGCATATTGATTTTTTTCCTACTGGGGCCATACAGGGAAAAAAAATCACAGATTAAACTGCTTGTTTTCAGTGCAGAGGAAATATTCTCAGGCTAAACATCATGTATGAGAAATAATGAATCAGAAGCAATAGATCATGAGAAGAAACACACAGACACATGCTTCTGTAAGTAACATAAGTAGCAAAAGGAAGGCTAGGGAAAATGTGGGCCAACTGCTGAATGGGGCAGGTGATCGGGTGACACAGGACATGGAAAAGCTGAGGCATTGAATATTGCCTTCTCCTTAGTCTTTACAAGTAGGACTGGCCTTCAGAAATCTAAGGGCCCAGACACCAGAGCGGAAAAAGGCTGGAGCAAGGAAGATGTACTCTTGGTGAAAGAGGATCGGTTCAGGGAATACTTAAGCACACTGGACCTACATTAGGCCATGGAACTTTCTTGCAAGGCCACTCTCAAAAAACTTTGAACAGTCATAATGATTGGAAGAGGTGCCTGAGGACTGTAGGAGCACAAATGTTGGTCCTATCTTCAAGAAGGGCAAGAAGGAGGACCCAGGAAACTCATGAAATTGCTGGTTTGATAGATGAGGGGAGAGCAGTGGATACTGTCTACCTTGACTTTAGCAAAGCTTTTGACAGTGTCTCCCATGTGATCCTCTTATGAAGTAGGAGCTGGAAGAGCAGACAGTGACATAGGTGGATTGAGAACTAGCTGAATGACCATGCCCAGAGGGTGTTGATCAGTGGCATAAAGTCCAGCTGAAGGCCAGTAACTAGTAGTGTGCCCTGGTGGTCAGTATTGGTTCTAATCTTGTTCAACATCTTTATTAATGATCTGGATGATGGTAGAGTGTGCCTTCCAACCTCAACCATTCTGTGATTCTGTGGTAAATAAATATACATTTGCATCTGAGTTTTCTATAGAGATACATTTAATTAATCTGAGTTTCAGAAATAGCTTTGAACCAATCATCTGAACCTTAGACTCTTGTGAATCTGGGAACAAAATGTGTACATTCAATATTTCTAAAAGTGTATTCTGCATTTGATGAAGGATTAATGTAGTAATTGATTACCTCTAGCTCCACGGGTTGTTTTCCAGTTCCTGCTAATGCAGTAAGGGTGGTAAAAAAAAGGACCTCAAATTACTATTAATGATATCTCAGATATACACGTTCAGCCGGTTTGGAAAAAACATGACGTCATTCATTTTACTTTGCGAGTTTTATAAAGATTCAAGCTGTGGATCTTCTTTCATTTAGTTTCACTCAAGTTTTCATCAGTTTTGTGTCCCTACTGTGTATTGGGCCAGGATCGATAGACAATTTGGAAAGTCTTTTGTAATTTACTTATTATTTCATGCATACTGAAGGAATATTATGTACAGGAAAGTCTGTATCAGTATTGATCCATATTTTGTAATGATATCCAGCCTATTAGGAAATCAAATAACACAGATTTGGTGAAACAGGCTTCATCACAGAAGAAACAGTGCAAAACAGAAATCCTAATGAAGCATAAGTCAAAATGTGCATGGTGTGAATTATTAAGAGAAATGAAGTATTTACATATATGAACAGAAATCCAAAATGCATTTTATCTGTCTACATTTTAGGAAGAGATTTCCTATTTGATCTTGGATTAAACTGGTAACAAAGATTTAGTTACATGCCCAAAAAGGTTCCATGTAGCCTCCATGGTTAGGCCCGCTATCCAGGGAGTATTTTCTACTTGAAAATGAAGGGACATCCAGTGATAAAAGAATTAAGATTATCCATAGAATATCTAAGTTTAATTCTTGTATCTATCATAGACTTTTTGTGCAAGTTGGAGAAATGCAATTGTTCTGTGCTACAATACCTCATCTCTAATCTGCAGAAGAAAGAATGTGTCTGCCTTGTCTGTACAGGCTTTGAAGCAGAGCCTGTCTCTTTGAATATATTTTTGAGCATAAAGTACAATGGAACCTCTGATTTGTGTTAGGGCCTTTCAGTGTTACTGTGATACGAATAAATAATAATTAGTAACAGATGTATTGTCTGCTTTCTTTATAAAGAATAAGTTAATGAAAGAAAGCTAACTTTTCCCTGTAAGATGAAAAGAACTTCAAAGGTCACATTTTAGCTATTATTCTAATGAAAAATGTGATGCTTCTAAAGCTGTTGATACAGTTTCATAAACTTCTCCTATTTCCTTTAAGCTGCATTAGAGTTCTTACTGTGATTTTCAAGTTAGAGCACACCGAAATATTAAAAGCCCCCACAGCTTGCAATTTTTTTTTCCTTTAGCTGTACTGTGAAGATGTCATCAAAACCTTTCCCAGAGCCTCCAACCACTCTTATTGTTATAATAAATAAAACAAGAGGAAGATATATGAAAACGTCAGTGAGATACTTATGCTGTGAGAAACATCAGGCAGTATCTATCAACCATCATCTTTGTCAGCAACAGTGTTTTGCAGAAAGTCAGTCAAATTAAGGCACGTTGCATTTATTTTTATGTTGGCAATGCTCTTGTATGCAGACCTAACTTTTTTTAAGCAAGAAGTAAACTTAATTTGAATTAATTCCATCAGTCTCACCAAGACTAAAGAATTCTTCCTGTGTGTAGACGGAATCAAAAATAGAAAAAACAAAATTATTAGAATAGTGTTTTATTTAAAGTTCAGTGAATTGAAGGAAGTAAACTTCTGTCTCCAGTGATAACACCTCTTGCCTTATCAAGGTTTTTACTTTCCCTTGAAATTCTCAGCTCATCAAGAGAAAGAAAAGGCAAAGGATTAAAATAAATGTATGTTCAGATACTTTCTAAACTGTTTTTATAGGTATGTTTTAGAGTTAGAAATAAAATTTCATGTATTTAACAATGAAAAAAGAATGAATCTCAAAAGAAGGATTTAAAAATAATTCATAAAGCAATTCTGATGGTTTGAGGTACAGATAGTTGAGAATTGTCAGTGAACTGCTTTAACATTTAACTGATTCTTATCTCCTCATTTACGGTACTGAGTAGTGCCTCATATCAATAGTAACTTTGGAAATGAATGATAGGAGGGACATACTGGAAGAAATGTTTTGTCCTTTGAATATATACAGCAGATAAATTTATACTGAAGTAGAATTATTGCCTGAATTCCCCCTGCAGTTCTCTGAAATCACAGGATCCTTAATGTGAGAAGCAAAGCATTTGGCTATTTCCATGGATATTGAAGGAAAGGCAAATTAGAAATAAAGATTAAAAACAACAGTTTATTAGATGAAATGGCTCTGACCCCTCTTATCATCCTTCTTATTATTGAAGTCTTCTTATTTTGTCTTTTGGGTCCTTGCTTTCAGCATTCAGGCTGCTCCTCTGCATATACTTTGTTATCTGTTTTAAAACCTTTAGGATTTCTGCATTCTCAGTGTAGGGTATCTCTGCCTCACATCTTTCCACAAACACACACCTTCCCTAGCACTCCTTTATTTTTTCCCACCATTCCCATTGTTGGTATTTTCTAGTTCACTTTTCCCATCCTTAAACCTGAGTGCTTGCTGTGAGAAGTGTTCTTTAAATGTCAGCACATTTCCTTGACTCAGTCTTATTTTCTAATACTGTCTGGCAGTTCTGCTTGTATGAGAACTGTTGTATCTAACTCTCTAAAGTTCTCTTAGCCAGATCCTCATCAAATGTAAATTTACTTAGCATCATTGGAAGCACTGGAGCTGAAAAGCTGTTTTTCTATGCTTCTTACCTTTCAGATTGTAAAAGCTGCATAAAATGCAGAATCAGAGAGCTGCTGACATCAGAAGGCACCTCTGGTGATCATCTTGTGCAACCCACCTGCTTCAAGCAGGATCAACTAAAGCTGGTTGATCGAGGCCATGTCCAGAAAGCTTTTGAATATCTCCAGGGATGGGGACTGCACAGCCTCTCTGGGTAACCTGTTCTGATGTTCAGACATCCTCTGAGTAAAAAAAACCTTTTTCTTATGCTTAAATAGAATTTCCTGTGTTTCAGTTTATGGCTATTCACTCTTGTCCATTCCCTGGGTAGCAAGGAGGAAAGCCTGGCTTTGTCTTCTTTATGCTCTCTCGTCAGTTTCTGACACACATTGGTAAGATCCCCTTAGCGTTTTCTTCTCCAAGCTAAACAGTCACAGCTCTATCAGATTTTTTTCATAAGACAGATAGTCCAGTTCCTTAATCACCTCAGTGGTCTCTTGTTGAACTCTCTTCAGTAGGTCCCTATCTCCCTTGTACTGGGGAGCCCACAGCTGGACACAGCACTCTAGGTATTTCCTCACCAGTGCTGAATAGAGGGGAAGGGTCACCTTCTTCAGCCTCCTGGCAGCACTCCTCCAAGACAGGAAGCTGTTGGCCTGCTTTGCTCTGAGGGCACGTGGCTGGCTTATTGTCTGGCTTTGCCTAGTTTAGTGCTAATTTTCACAAGAAGGTGGGAGGGGCCACAACCAGGGTAGCCAATCAAACCAGCCAATAGGATTTGATACCATTCTGGCATCATTCCCACTATATAAGAGGAGGGCTGGTGTTGCAAGGGTGTGAAAACACACAAAGATGCTTTCTCTTGTTACAGAGTCCTAATCAAGTCTCTACTTGCTGCAAAAATGAGTGGAATGTATTTCACTTCAGATAAAAGCAACACTATAACTTATCAAGCAAGAGTAATGGTTTAGCTAATTAGTAAAATATGGCAAAGAATCAACTATGTTAAATGAGATTCGATTGATGGCAAGGTCACTACATTACTTACTACAAGGTAATTAATCAAAGGTAAGTGAATGTAACTAAACCAGTGTGGTTATATTATGAGTAAACTTGTATACAACTAATGAAAGCAATATGATTATAATATTTGTACTAATGAACGTATAAACAGTAGAATGATTTTGGGCTGAGGGTATTGATCTTTTTAACCAGATTGTGAATGGATAGAAGGAAGGGGGTAAGGGAAGCCCTCCCATCCAGTCACAAGGTTCAGGATAGACCCCTTGTTCCTCCAAACTCCTTCAGAGAATAATGTAAGATCTACCCCTAGTCCCATATCTGGTTGATGGCTTATGTCTAAGGACATGGGGAAAGGATAGAATATGAGATATTGAAGTTTGTGTAGTGCTTAGTGTAACACAGCACCTTAAAGTAAATGATAGCAGCAATTCATTAACACTGATATATCAATACTAAATCAGAATAAACACTTGATTATGATAAATGCAATAATTTTAGAAGATCTGAGAAGCAAATCATGCACACAGAGATATATATACACACACACATAGAGGTTAACCTGTGAATAAGATGGAATTATTCTCCAGGAGTTTTTGTAAAAATGTCTGTAGATCAGAAATGCATATCCCTTTGTCAGTCTTAGCAGATGGATGGTGTAACTCCCTTCAGTGGTTGTAGCAGATGGACGGTGTATCTCCCTTCACTGGTCTTGGCAGATGGATGGTGTAGCCTGAGGGGTCCCAGCTCAGGGGGAGGTGTGAGACTCAGGCCTGCTGAGATCCCAGAGAGCTCCAATAAGCCTCACTTAGGATCAGTGATGATTGACTTTGGGCAAAACTAGGCTGGTATTTTTCCACTGTGACTAACAAGCTCCTGGGGTGTGTGGGGGTGTGTGTGCATGTGTGTGTGGTCCCTCCTTGGTCCCCTCTATTCAGAGTATTCAGGAATGATGGATATGGTCTGGGAGAGGCCCAACCACTCTATCTCACTGACTCATTCTCCAAGCCTCACAGGGAGATTGTTTTTGGATCTAGGCATCTCACAAAGTCCAAATACACCAGGAACCAAAATAATTTTTGGTTTTGGGAGGCCATGCACATGGATGAAGTGTACTGGAAACAAAGGTTTACCAAGTCTCCCACACTCCTGCGCTCGTCAGGCCTCAGCAGTATCTAACAAAGATATGCTTTGGCTCTTCTGACCACAACCCTGCATGGTCCCTGCGTGACAGAGCAGTCAGTGTCTGCATACTCCTCCTGGGTGACCTGAGCTTTCTTCCATCTGTTGTATGGGTTTTATTTTTTTTGATGTCTGAGTTTAGTCAGAAGCTCTTTGCTAATCTGAGCAGTTCTGCTGCAACCTTTGCTTTATTTCCTGCTCTTTGGGATTGACTGCTCTTGAGATTGGAGTAGATGATCCACAGAAATCAAAGAGCTCTCATGGGCTCTTTTTTTTCTCCAAGACTGTTGCCCATGGTATTCTTTCAAGCAGATTCCCGAATTGTCAAACATTATGTTCCCTGCCTGGAGAAGCACATATTCAGTAGCTACTCCTGTAGGCTAGTCTAAACTACTCTGTTTTATCAAGTCTATATTTAAACTAATAAATATGATTAAACCTTTATACCACTGCTGCTATTAATACTTTAATTGAGTCTTTATGTTAAAGAAGCCTAAAAATATTCAAAATCTCACTACACCAAGTTTCTGCTCTGTAAAATAATTGAAAAAATATTTATTTTTCCATGTATAAAGAGGCACTGACTGAGATGATATTGAAGCTATGTTGTGTTGGGCACGGTATAAGCGCATGTTAAAAGAGAACTTGAATCTACACCTTATAAAGTTCATAATCTAAGACAAGACAGTCAGAAGTCAGGAAAGCAAGAACAATGAAAGCATCTTGTCTGCATTCATGCAAGGTGACAGCAGTTTACATTTAGGTTAGAATCCAGTTTTCTAGATTACCAGGTTCTCTCTATATTCAGTAAATGATGTTTGCCCTATTAGGTATTTTCTGTGCTAATATATTTACTGTTGAGTTCTAAATGCCACAAGTGTCAACATTTATAGTTTCTTTTGTTTCTTATTTATTCTCATTGCTTAGTAGAATTCACTGCCAACAAAATCATTAGACATCCTTTTTTTTTTTTTAAAAAAACTTTCTTAAACTAATTCCATAGTGTTTCATTATCTCCTCTTTGATCATTCTATGTAATTCTTCCTCACATTTCGCCCCTTGCCATAGTCAAGTTGTTGCCTCTTTACACTCCTCAGACAAGTGAAGCACAAATAAAGTATTTTAAAATTAATTCTGTGTTTGGTATGTTCTTCATATTTCATGAGTTGTGGAACTGCTTTACTTTTAGAATAGAAGAACTGTTTTAAATTTGGGGGTTATAAAATCATAACAGCAGTTGAATTAGCTGTGGTTTTATTAATGAAAGTTACATAGACCTCCTATCTCATTAGCTAGTTATTGTCCTCATGTTTCCTTCCAAATTTTAAAGCTTCTTTCCACTTCCTTCTGAGCTACTGAAGTAACTGTAAGAAATCCATTATGTATACTATAGTGACTGATTCAAAAACCTATTGAGCTATAAAAAACTACACATTGAAAGACAGTCCCTGCTTCTAAACCCTCCTTGTTTGTTATTTGTTCTCAATTAATGTGGTGCTTGCAGTAAAACCTATCATTCATCCCTCCTTACCACGTTTTCTGTCTTCACATCAAGGAGGTAATGTAAAATCCTGGTACTTTGACCAAGGTTGCTTACTATGATACTATGACAGATTACGTCCCTTCACATGTGTGGGTGAGCTTCTTATCTGCAGATTCAGTTGCACTTTGTCCATAGCCATAATCAAGTTGTGACAATCTCCAAACTAGCTTTTCTCATTACTACACTTTTTTATTTGTAGCTGTATTCAGAACACATACATGTTCTGTGGTATACGATAACATTTACTTTTAGGGTCCTCAGATTTTAGTCTTGGTTTTCATCAATATTTTCATATGCTGTTATCCTCTCAAGAAAAGAAAAACATTTCTGCAGTACAAGTTTCTAGCTCTCCTAGCTGTATACAATAAGGTGGGTATTCTGTCCACATAATGTGTTTAACCTGGAGAGTAGTTCACTGTTTTCCAGCAAAAGTTACCTAAATCTTGATTTGTGCAAAATTTCTTGATAAAGTGTGTTTTCTAAGCTTGTTTTCTAGCCTTGATAACACCAGTGAATGATTTTACCGTCTCTTCCTTATCCTCATCTTTTCCTTTGAAAGAATTTAAAAACAAAAATGTGATTTCAACTCAACTCTTAAGAACTAGCAGTGCTTATCTTTGTATAATCACAGCAGTATAATTTACTGATTATGCATTACTGCATTTAGTTAGTGCTTAGAAATTTGGTTTTCTGGATCTGTAATCTCTTGCTATGCAATTGTAAATATATGACAAAAAAATTGTTCTGGTCCTAAAAAGTTTTATTCAGTAACACTGTACTAAGCATGCCATTTCATGGGGGGTTTTTTGTAATGATTTATGTCACCTTTCATTAAAAAAGTTTGCTTTTTTTAAAAATTATTATTATTGATAGAAATCATATCTCAAGCTGACCTGTTTCACATTTTCACAATTTCATCTTTTTTTTTGGCCAAAGTAGTATGCATGAACATTAAAAAGTATATTCAGTATTAGTCTGACATAAGGACTGTGCCATAAATCTAAATAATACAGTTTGAGAAGGTTGTTATATTCACAGATCTGTTAGAGATATTATACGTATAACTGGGGGCTTGGGGGAGGAAGGGAAAGATAAATGAAGTTGTGATGCATCCTCTATTGACTATAAAGTAGTGCATTCTGGGATGACTACAGTTACATTTGCAAAGCTGAAGTAAAACATATAACTATGTTATTGATTTAGACAGTTAAGTTTTTATTTTTATTAGTGGCATAGAGTGTACTTTTCAAACGATAAGGAGAATTGGCTCTGTACCATTTTGATCCTAGCTACAATTATCATAAAAATGCATTGCCATTTCAGTACTCAGATTTTTAACTATTCTCTTCCATGAAGATAGCTTTATTTGAAATCTCTGTCTGTGTAATAAGAAAATGCGTTTTAGAACCTTGCAATGCTTTACTTTTAATAATGCTTTATTTTTTTAAGTATAAGGGTATTCTATCTTTAGTGACAGGAATCCAGTTAAATTTATACTAGCATATTCAGATTAGTCTTCTGCAAATTTTACCTTCTGAGCTGAAGGTAAAAGCCATGACATGCTAGTAAATAGACCATCTTAGAGGCAAAAAAGGGTAAACTAAGGAGTGTCTCCTGGCTTTCTGTCCAGCCTTATGTAAAAGTGAAGCAAAACTTTAAAGTTATCATTGCCCTCTGACCATGCTAGAGCTGTTAGAATTCAGTGTGAAAAATGCTCTCTGATGAGAGTCTTATAACTACCCTTTTAGAGCAGTGAAGAAAATGCTAAGAAAAATATTATGGATTATTCCACAAACCATGTCTGGGTGCTGGACCAAGACCTGACAATCTAAATTGTATTCCTGCCTCTGACTCTCTGACTGTGCTTATTAAGTCATATAACAATTTTAATTATCAGCTATTACCTAATTTATTTACTTAAAGTGAAGAATAACTGGATCAGGGACTGTTTTGTAATGCGTTTGCTCAATGTCTTTGAATGGTTTTATTGAGGCTTTTCTCTCCTATTCCAAAGCTATAATGACAGTGTGTTTGGTTTGTCTGGCAGGGGTTTTAGTAGCAGGGGAGGGGGCTACTGGTGTGGCTTCTGTAAGAAGCTTCAAGAAGCTCCCCCAGCTCCAAGTCGGACCTGCCTTTGGTCAAGGTCGAGATAGTCAGTGCCTCTCTGATAACATATTTAATGGAGGGAAAACCTGTTGGGCAAGTTCTTTTGTTTTGGTGTTCCTTTTGTTTTGGAGAGGAGTGGGAGCAGAGAGAGATACAACCATGCAGACACCCAGGTCAGTGAGGAAGGAGGGGAGGAGGCATGCCAGAGCAGCTATTCCCTTGAACCCCGTGGGGGGATGGCAGACTGAGCCCTTGCAGCCCTTGGAGATCCATGGTGGGGCAGAATCCCGTTTGCGGCTCATGGAGGACCTCACGCTGGAGCAGGAGGACTGCTTCTGAAGAAGGCTCTGACTCTGAAGGAAGCCTGTGATGGAACAGTCTGTAGGTGGCAGGATTGAAACCCCTGGAAAAGACCCATGCTGGTAGGAGAAGTTCATGAAGGATTGTCTCCAGTGGGAGGGACACCATATTGCAGTGTGGGAGGGCTGTGAAGAGCTATCCCCCTGAGGAGGATGGAGCGGCAGAAACAAAATGTGAGAAACTGGGACTGACAAGCAAAGCCCATTCGCTGTCCCCCTGTGCCTCTGCGGGGTGGGGAGGGAGGAGTTAGCAGAGTTGCACCTGGGAAGAGGGGAAGATTAGGGGGAAGGTGTTCTTAAGATCCGATTGTATTTATCACTGTCCCACTCTGATTCAATTGGTAAATTGGTGTTGGTTTTGTTGTTTAAATTAATTTGATTTTGTTTCCCCAAGTTGAGTCTGTCTTTTGCCTATGACCATAATTCGTGAGTGAGGCCTCCCTGTCCTTTATCTCAACCCTCATGCCTATTGTGGTCTTTTCTCTCCCCATCCCAACAGTGTGTGAGCGGCTGCATGGTGCTCTGTTGCAAGTTGGGTGAGCTTAAATGGGGACGCACAAGAACTTCCTATGAAGCACTTTGCGTTGTATTTCACAGATTAAAACTAAATAGCCTTCATATTAACTTTGATTATGTGCGACAGTAATTAATATATCATTCCAAATCCTGGTGGAGGGCAAATATTTTTAAGTATTTTCCTGTAGATTTTTTTTTTTTTAGTCTGTTCCAGTAGTTACACAGAACATAACTGAAAGTTTGCAGTTGACTGAGGTAACGTGGTGACATAGGTGGCCAACAGCTTCAGGTAACCCACGTTTCCTTCTTTTTTTTTTTTTTTTTTTTTTTGCCGGTAAGAGATGAATAGAGAAATCTAGCTCAGCCTAGTGAGTAATAGTGACTGTTTAATTTCTGAGGGAAATAAAATACATATAATCCTTATTTCCTTATACGTTTAGGGAAGATTCTAATTAATACAATTCTAACTAGAATGGAAGTGTATGTACTGTAGATTTTTTCCTATGTTGGATAGTTATTCCACTTTTTTTTTTTTTGTTATTTCTACTTGCTGAATTGGTTAAAAAAGAATGATCAGCAAACATAACTGAACAAATTGCACTTCCCTCAGCTGAACTGTATGAAAGACCCCAGAGACAAACCAAATAAGCCTAGCGTGGTCCCACAGGAACCTGGAAATTCAGTTGGCCTTTTTAAGATTGTCTTCTCTGGGGAACAAATCCCTGCAGCTGCTTTTAAAAGTTGAGGGTTAAAAGCATTTTTGTTGCTGAGAATGCACACTGGAGTATATGTAATGCTTTAATGTGCATTTTAAAGTGAAAATACAATACAGCTTTTCAGGACCTTTGGAAAGAATCACAGACTTGCTTCTCAGCTTGAACGAATTCAGAAAGGTATTTTCAGGCAGATCTGACTGACACTGAATTTTCCTTCTGGAAGAAATTTTGGTATTTCAAGAAAGTTTTCATTTTGGAAGGGAATGAATATAAGAATTACTTCCATTTTCCTTTCACTGGAAAAATAACTAGAAAAAGGGAAATGTTTTATTCTGGTTTTATGGAGTTTGTTTTGTTTTGTTTGTTTGCCTTTTTTTTTTTTGCTAAAGCTATTTGTCAATTTCTGCACTTAAAAGACCATTCCTTGGGTTGTTGCTAGCTATTAGAAAAACTCAAGGAATTTCCAGAACACAAAGGAATCATTTAACATTGAGAAAAGACAGAAAAATGAAGAATTAGAAATGGATGATGAAGTTTGGATTTTTGCATGATGTTACAGCAGAAAAGAAAAAAAGTCAGAATCATATTATCAGCACATTTCATGATATTAAACCTTTTGGAAAAAGGGTCATGGAGTTCTGGGAGACTATGGAGAGCAGGTAAGCTCTCTATTTTCAGTGACACATTTTCCCCACTCTGCAATTGATCTTGCCTTATTGAATGCATGAAGGCAATTTTCAGTTGATTTCACTCCACAGGGAAGATTTCAGTAGAATATGCTGGTGGAAGCTCTGGGGCTGCCTTTTTTTTTCAGCACCCACCCTGAAACTCCTATGTATGAACACCCTATACCAACCAACTTGTTTCCCTCAACCACTCCTCTCTTGGAGCCCGCTGTCTCATTTAGTTTCTCTTGTATATCCCTCTTGAATTGTACTTATCTTTGCATATTGTAGTTTTAGTGCAAATGTGCTCTGAAACATTTTGCCTAATTTGTATTCCTACCACATCTGGCCTGAATATAGATCAACAACCTGAAATGCCCCATTCAATTCAATAAAGTATCAGTATTCTAGGAAAAAGTTAAAATCATATATTCTGTAACATTTTTAGCTTGGAGAAAAGAAAAGGAGACTGAGGGGTGACCCATCAATGTGTATGAATACGTAAAGGGTGAGTGCCAGGAGGATGGAGCCAGGCTCTTCTCGGTGATGCCTGGTGAGAGGACAAGGGGCAATGGGTGGAAGCTGAGGCATAGGAAGTTCCATGTAAACATGAGGAGGGATTTTTTCACTGTGAGGGTGATAGAGAACTGGAACAGGCTACCCAGGGGGATTGTGGAGTCTCCCTTTCTGGAGATATTCAAAACCTGCCTGGACATGTTCCTGTGTGATCTGGTACAGATGATCCTGCTCTGGCAGGGGGGGTTGGACTGGATGATCTTTCGAGGTCCCTTCCGGCCGCTGACATTCTGTGATTCCATGTAACATGAGAGCTTTGAATTCTGTTCTAACAGAAAATGGGTAATACGAACATTGTAAGTCTATTTTTGACATAGTAATCATAGTTAATGATGCAAATCATAACTAATTTTCACCAAAATGGTAGGAGTAATCCTAGTAGGTATAATGTATCGCTTCTCAGAGAGTGAAGCAATACCGAATACAGTGATTTTGGTTCATCTTTTTAAAAAGAATATTCATTAATGTTTAGGAATTAGTTGTGCAGTCGTAAATTCCAAACTGACATATGAACCTCGTAGTTTAATTTTGTCAGGAGTGCTGGGTGATTTTAGTTGCAATAAATCTACATTTTTTGGAAAGCTGCTGTGGTCTGTTTTGTGGGTGTCTCTGTGACAAATAGCTATGTCTGGTACAGGGCAGCCCCTGATCTCTTCTCACAGAAGCCAACCATGCAGCCCTCCTTGTACCAAAACCTGGCTGCCTACACACAATACAATAACAAAGGACACAAGTCAATTGCCCGAGCACTGGCCTCTGGTGTCATCTCACATGTCCTAAGGTATCCTGTATGTCCATATGGAGATAGGATATATTGCACAGAACCTACAGGAGACCCACTAAATCAGCAGCTGAGGATCAGGGCACTAGATACCCGTGCAGGTAGCTGAATTGCACTCCTGAAGTCCTTGACCAGATCAGTTATAGCTTTACTACTTTTCAGAAGTCAGCATCTAATTCTGAATGTCTGTACATTTCTGATATTTCTAGCCTAGAAAGATGCAACACAAGTTCTTTACACTATGTGAGGCCTTGGCTAAAGGGATAGGAAAAGGGAATAGGAGAATATGCTGAAAGGGAAAATGTTGTGTTTTAAGTTTCTGTTAGAGTTCCTCAAAGCTTGATTCAAAATTGGTGTCATTTGATATATTCATTTATGACCCTGACACAAAAAGCAAAAATGTTTTAATGAAATTTGCTGATGGCATAAAGGTGAGAGGAACTATAAATACAAAGCAGCACTTGAATATTGTGCAGAGTTAAGAGACCTTGAGGACTAGAGTAATAGAATTGGAATAAGATTTAATAGTACCAAATAAAAGGTCACAGAATTTGGCCTTTTCATCCTACCCATCATTACCTGTATAAAACTTAGAGGCCTACTTTACACTGTTCACCTTGGCTCCTTCAAATAATCATAGAGAAATGACTCTACAAGGACACATACAATGCTAAAATAGTTATCTGAGATAGAGAGGTTGTATTGGTTTTTAGAGGTGCCTTTCTCACTACATTGCTTTTGGAGGAAAACTAGATGTCTGCTTAGACTACAGCCTCGTGAATCCCAGCTTCAGGCTTAATGTGAATGATTTCTATATGCTTGTAGCTTTTCATCTGGAAAGAGAGAAATTCATTAACAATCACCATGTCATGAGGAGCCATTAAAGTAATGCAGCTTCAGAGGATGTAAATATGGTCGTTGGATACATCAAGCTTAATATTTCTAGAAAACAAAAGGAAAGGATTAATATCCCTGTACAAATTCCGTGTGGGGTATCTTCTAAGACCTTCAACATTAGAGTTCAAGAGAAAGAAATTAATTGAAAAAGATACAAAGAATAATGAAGGAAATTTTTACAGGACAAATATTTTACAAGACAAATCTACAGTAATATTTTTCATATAGCATATTGGAGACCAGAGGCCCATGAATTTGTGCTAATACGAGCCAAAATACACACCAAACATAACTGTTCCATGTGGCATAACACTGATCAGAAGCAGGGTTAAAAAGCATTAGAGAAAGGCTGCCTCACAGCAAAACTTGTTTGTCCTGGTCAAACATGTCAACAGCTGAGGTGACTCTTGTTTTTAAAGTAGGCATGGCAGTAGCCACTAGCAGCAATGTTATTCTCTGCTGCACATTATAGGCTGGATCAAAATATGCTGGGTTAGATAAAAGAAGATGGAATTTGTAAGCAATTTTAAAATTTATCAGACTTTTTCAAAAATCAAAGCTATTTTCAAAAATCTTCATTCAGTGTCATGCCTGCTATTTATGTATGTATTCCAGCACTTGCAGTAGACTAAAGGTGGTAATACAAGGATCAGTCCTTGACTAGTCCTGTTTAGAAGCAGAGCCACCCCCGAAATATGAAGTTGGCTGGAGTGCTGTATTAGTTTGGGTGTGGACACAAGTTACTACTTTTCAAGCAGCTAAATGTTTTGGGTAGCACAGCTTCTGTAAGTATTCTTTAAAACACTGTAATTTCCATAATTTTGAAGATTCCTGTTTTCTTTCAAAATATTTTATGCTTGCAAGCACTTCTCATTTTTCCCAAACCTTTCAGATTATTTCTGCCCAATTCACCAGAATTTTCCATTTTATGATTTCATTGCAGCAACTTTTAAAAATAGTATTACTTTAAATAATACCTGAGAAGGGAACAATAAAATACACAGACTGCCTAAGTCCAAATATGAATATGATGTAAATCACTCCCTTAACTGGGATTGAAACTAGCTGGGACTCGGAAGTGCTGTTCTCATTCACACTCACTAAACAACTGACCTTTACTTGTTATCAAAACATTGCTGTAATCTGCAAAAAATATATGAGAGAACATTTGTCTAGCTGACAGAAGTATGTGCCTTTAGAAAAGCTGTTTAACTCATAGGTTCAGGTAGCTTTGCATATTTGTAGTAACCCATGGATGACATCTGAAAATTAAGTCTGACCTCAAAGTTAAGAGAGGTGTTCTTAAAATAGATTGGATTTATTGCACAAGTGGGAAAAGAACAGTGCTGCCAGCTAAGAGAAATATCTGTTTGACTCTGTCATGTGTTAAGATGCTACCTTGAACTTGCAGATTGAGAAGAAATAATAATGTGTCTTGTAAATATATTATTTTGATGAATGCTATCTCCTGGAAAAGAGCCAGTTGCATTTGCTTTTTTTTCTGTTTGTTGTCAGCGTCTCAACACTCAACATGAATTGTAACATGGCAAGCTGTCAGTTATTTCTAGTATGTAATGAATGCTTCTACCACATGTTATTATTGAAAAGAAGAGGTCTCAAGTGTGTATGGTATGTAATTAATTTTCTTTTTCACCAAAGTATAGCTTTTATTTTAAGGTTAGGATGAGCATGAACACCCCATCTAGCACTACTTTATCCAAAAAAAGGGTGAAGATAAAATTGTCTCTATAATAACCAGACAAATTCTGTCCATGTGTACTTACACTTTACAACTGATATTTTGAAAGAAGTGGGACAAAATTTTCTAATAAATAATAAAGATGAGTTTTACAGAGATAAGATTATCTGAAAATGTAGCCAAGTAAAATGAATAATGTCAAGGGAAAAAAAAATAAGAGAAACATTGAGACAATATTGAAATCTTATGCAACAGAAAGTTTAAAAACAAAAATAACATTTTGTGAAAATAGAAAAAATTTAAAACTTGGATTTAGTTAAGTATGTTTAATTGCCTAGACTAAAAAAAAAAAAAAAAAAGCTAAAAATATGTACAAGCTTAAGAAAATAGATTGTGTGTGAGTTTGAATGAATCATTTTGGGTTCACACCATTTCTTTTTCATTTTTCCCCCCAGTTTTCCAAACATTTCTTTGCCCGTGTGTTTTCCCCTTTCACCTTGAATTGCTATGCCACCTTCTCCCCCTTTTTATACCAGATTGAACATTCCATATTGTGTGATTTTTTTTCTAAGAAATAAAAATTATTTGAAAAATACTGTTTACCAGTTTAAATGAGCATTGTCTTTATTATTTTACAACTGATTTAGCATTAATTAAAACATGAAAATTATTTACTAATGAAGGAGGAGTGTCCTGGATTTGGTTTGGGTTAATTATCACAAACAGCTGCTGGCCCAAGCATCTGGGAGGAGCCACAGCTGGGAGGGGCCACAGCAGGATAAACAACCAGATCATCCAATGTGATGTCTGATACCATACTGAGTCATGCCCCTATGTAAGGGCAGGGCTGGCCTAGCGTTGGGGTGCCTGTTTTCAGCTTGGCTCAGTGTGGTTGGAGTGGGGAAAGTTGTTTTCTCAGGTAGAACTTTACTTGTCTTCTGTTACTTACTTTGTCTTCATAATGTCTTTCATTAATACTGTTGTTTTCTTCTCTTTCTATTGTTTTATTAAACTGTTCTTATCTTGGCTTAACCCCTAGGGTCTCACAACTTTTTTCTTTTCTTTTCTTTTTTTTTTTTTTTCCTCTTTTTTCTCCCCCCCATCTCAACCCCCAGGAAGGGGTGTGGAGGGAGAGGGGTGGGTGACTGGCTATGTGATGTTTAGCTGTCAGCAGTGGTTAAACCATGACAAGGAGCTATTTAGATAATTGCTTTCTAAATCTGACTTTCTAGGTACTAGAACACTAGGCTAGTTGATTGAAATTCCATAGGTTATAAAGCAAAACATACATGCTAGTCTGTACCTCTCTGGTAGTTGTTTCACAGTGGGATGAATTTCTTTCTGGAAAGTGGCCATTTCTCTCTGTGGAGAGGTAGGTTAGGGTAGTTAGCTTCTCCTCAGTGCTCATGTTTTCTTGAACATAGGTAAGGCTCTCAGAATTTTATCTAATTATGATGAAGTCATGACACCAGCTCATGGCAACCTGAAAACCTTGGGCAAGTGCTCCAGTTCTCATGGGGTATCTTCCAAGAATAATCTTGTCTCAGGTTTAGAGCGTCTGGTTAGACAAGGGTCAAGCAACAAAGTGTATAATGCAGATGTAGGGTTTTCAGCAACAGTTTCCTTTCCTGATCTATTCCGATCACACTGAATTACTTGCTAATACAAGCACAGCGTGAGATAATCGTATTATTCCACATAGAAAGCTCCACAGTTTTGACTTGCATTTTTTTAGAAAACTGTCATAACTGCTAAGCCAACTGATCCCCAAATATGCTTGGCTTTTAATTTATACTAATAATGAAAAGAAAAGATATGCCAATCACTTATTTAAAAAATACCCTGAAGGAGTGAAAATGTCATTGCCATTTGCAGTACGGTCTTAAGAAATGTATATTGAAGACAAAGGGTGCTGCTGTATGTGAAAATTGTTTAAAGCAAATGTATACATGTTCCTTAGGGCTTCACACAGAAATACTGCTCAAAGGAAAAAAGAGTACAATTTGACTCAGTTTTCAGTGGAATATCATTATAAAAAAAAAAAAAATCAGGGAAAGGAGAGATCTCTTTGGCAAAACACAATGTAGAGCAGTTTATCCAGCAATTTGTAAGCATTCTGAGGTATATTTTGTTATCCTGCTCTGTCTTACATTTAACCACTCAATGCATCTAACCATGTTCTCTGTGGGGTTTGCTCCATACATGAAAATCACTGCAAAATTTTAATTTCTACTGTTCAAATTCTAGAACAAGGCAAAATTTCTAAATAAAAGTTCTAGAGATTATTGAAAAATTTGAGTCATGACACCAGAGAAACAGAAATATCCACCAAGACTAATTCCTATTCCTCTTCTGCAGCAGAAGATTTGAGATCAGAACAGATACAGACTAACATAGAAAATCCCCCTACTGACTAGCAAAGATGGATAAAAACTAATCAAAACAGTAGCATAGTAACTTTTGAAACTGGAACATCACAACAGATTGTTGTCTTCAGTGAGCTTGAAATATTACTTCAGCCTCATGCCGGCAAAGTGAAGACATGAGGAGATAAATCCAGTTTGGGGAAGCTTGTCAAAGGGAGGGAAGGTTTCGTCTCTCTCCAAAAATATGCCTGCAGATCTTTTCAGGTCTTGAGGGCCACTCTTTCTTCCTACAAATCTTCAGAAGTCAACACTGAGTGAAGAGAGACCAATATTTCACATTTGCAGCACTCCTGTCACATCTTTTGTTGCTACAGCATGTCATTCTTCTGAATTACGTTCTCTAACTTGCTGTTGTTTGACTGTGACATGAAATCACAGCAAACAGAAGCACCCATCAGGGTTTAAAAGAAACTATGAGGTGAAGAGTGAGAAGACTTGAAAGGAACAGCTCCTCTGAACTTTACTTCTTTGTGTTGTACTAGTTCTCTCCACTAGTGTTCTCTGCCTTCAAGAGAAACATGTACCATCTGATCTTTTTTTTGAGTCACTACCATACTCTAATAATTCCTTGACTTACTGCATGATTCACCACATCCTCTCACTTTGGAACCTACATAAAACCATTAGGAAGAGAGGATTTGTACAGTACAAACAAGTTTGGACATCATCTAGAAAGCTATATTACTATCTTTAGCATAGTCTTCTAAAGCTTTGAAAGAGACTCATATTAATGGTAGTTTCAGGAAGAATTTTAGAGATTCACCAAGTCTCCTTGGAATGTGAAATACAGACGTTTCATAAGAAACTCTTCTGCCACTTGAACATGTTATAAATGAGTATATATCATGTTTCTGTGTACTGACATCATACATTTAATTTCTTGAGTAGATGGGGTACTGAACTAAGCGGTCTAAATCCTAACTTAAAATAACAATAAATCACTGAATCATTCATATGTTACATATTTTATGACCTAACTTTTAATATGTTGAAGTCATCATTTCAAGCTTTTATGTTTTTGGTGCCATACTAATTTTTTAAGAACTAAATGCAAGCTACAGACAACTTGACCTTATAGTGGAGCTAAGGGAGCTAATCCATGGCAGAATTTGGTTATAAAAATGGTTGCACCCCAAATAAGCAGTTTTGGAAATATGCTCTCTGTAGTTCATATGCACTAAAAGTTATTTATTTGGCTTGAGGAATCCATCTCCTAATAACAATTTGCAAGATGTGCAGTTTCCTGATTACAGGGGAAGCTTCTGGCAGCTACTTGTTTAATTTCAAATGTGAACATTACATTGGGTATTTTTGAAGTCATTTTCTCTCCATCATGTGCAACTACTTCTACCTGCCAACATTTTATCAACATGTTTTCAATAGGAAATTCATTTCATACTTGCTGCTGGAGTTTATTCTAACAGTTGAATAGCCTGAACATCTTCAACATGATAGGTCAGAAGGTGCCACTGTGTAGAGCTGTGATAAGGAAAAAAGAAAAGCTCCAAGAAAGTCAGTTTTGACTTGTTTCTTCTACTATGAAACAACCAACATTTTTTCCTATCTCTATTTCCCAAGTGTTATAATTGGAAATTTAACATTTAGCTTAATAATTTTTTTAGTCAGTGATTCCTATTTCTGTTTAAGAGCATACTTACTAATGTATTTAATTGGAGAAATATGAATAGTTGGCATTCTACAAAGTAGAGAACTACTACAAAGTAGTCTAGATTTTACAGCCTGTTAAGAGCTGTGCCTTTATAGAAGCCATACTTACAAAGCATATTCTTGTTGTTGGAGTGTAAAATCAAGGAGCTAATCTTGCAATCTTCACTTACTGAAAAATCCTATTGAAATATTTCCTAAGACACAAAGGTACAAAATACATTAATATTTTACAAAAAAACCCCAAACAAAATGACAAAAAAATGAATCTGTTAATTTAGAAAAAATACAGTAAGTCTGTATATGCCTCTCATTACTTTGATTGTACTGATGCAAAGGTAAGCAGACAGTAATATGATACAAAGTTACACCTTAATAGGAAGGTAAATTATATTAATTGCAAATCATTATATTCCTTAGAAAATCTTATGGAATCTCTCCTAGTTTTTGACATTTTCTTACTATACAGAGATTTGAATGGGATAAAATATTTGAGCAGTGATGTATCTGAATTCTTATATCACTTATTACATCTTCCCAGGTAATAATTTATCATATGATATTAGTCATTTCAGTATTTATTTTAACTACTATCTATTTGTCCAAAATCACTTTTTTTTTTTTTTTTTTTTTTTTTTTTTTTTTTTTTTTTAAGTGCTTGTAAGTAAGAGTACAATAACTACTTTTAACCTTGAGGATAAATCAAATAGATCCAACACTAAGGTTTTAGTATCCCTGTCAAAGTAAAGAATTTTCCTGTATTTGTTGAGTAAAAATGGAAACAGTTAACTTAGCTTGGCAAAAATCTTTGGGTTGTAGTAAAGGTTTCCACTGAACTGATGGAAATTTTTCAGTTATTATAAACCCTATTTACAATAGAAGAAGCTTGATAGGCAGAATAAAATATTGTCAGCTTTTAAAACATTTAAAAAAACCCCCCACAAACCCAAACCTTCAGAATTTGAACTTATCTTGCAATTCTGAACTGTTCTCTAGGGATTTCCATTTTCATGAAAGTAATTTGATCAACATATTCCACAATTTTGTTTCTTTTCCTTCTTTGACTATACAACTCCATTTTCATGAGAAGAAAGCACTCCAGGAAGGATGTCTTCTAGCTTCCTTTTAAATTTCCTGTAATATGCAATAAATGCTTTTCCAGTTTATTACTGGTAGTAATATAGAGGACAGTCTACAGTTAGTGAGAAAAGAATGTTAACTTCAATTGATTGCCCAAAGAAATCTGGAGGCTTGCATTTTTTTAACCATTTTATTATTATTATTATTATTTCTGAAGCAACACTGGTTTGGAATTTCATTTGGTAGAAATTTTTGCAGGTTTTTGTTTAGGATCTGAATTTTTCTATGAACTGAAAACTGCAAAGGTTTTGCTCAGCTATGTTCTACAGAGGAGTGAGGGACATTTTCTCATGCAGGAGAAAATTTAACCAGGATCTGCCATAGAGGAGATTTTTATGCATGACTGCATTTTGTGTATAGACAAGTCTAGTAAATAGAAAATCAAGTTTCCTGCAGTGAAATTGGAGGGAGACAGAGGTGAAAGAATGCACAGCTCCAGGATCAAGTAGGAAGCTGATGGACAATGTCTCAGCTATCTCAAGGCAGAAGTGATCCTGAATATGACCAGAGGTTTCTCAAATGACAGAGAAAAACAGGAAAGGATGTTTGTGGTCATGATAACATCAGGTAGCTGGTTGGACTTGATAATCTTGGAGGTCTTTTCCAACCGTGATGATTTCTGTGATGATTTCTGTGATTCTGTTTACTAATGACATTCTGGCTTCATGTGGAAATTGGACTTGCTAAATAAGCTCCTTTTGATCAGAGCTCAAACTGCAATGTGAATACAGTCCAGTTTTAAGTATTCAGGAAACAAGAAGCTTTGTTAGGGCTTTCGAGAGGCTTATTGCTGTGAGTCTCTCCTTGTTGAAAGTCTGTAGCTAAGGGGCAAGTTTGCAAGAGGAGATTGACTTCTCCAGCTAGTTTAAAAACAGAGGTAAAATGTCCCTAAGGAAAGGTGTTTCAGGAAGAAAGGCATCAGCTAATTAAACTTAATTGGGTTAGTCAGGGTAGTCTGATTAGCATAATTAATTTAGGCCTCTGACTAGGCCTAAGGGGTGTGTGTTTTTGTTAGGGAGACTGTGAGGGAGGTGCCTGGGACTCTGAAGAGAGAAGGGTAGTTAATTCTCTAGGTCAAGGAAGAGGCACTATAGAGGAGTGGAAAGACAATGTGCAGAAATGCAGAGAGTTTAGTGCAGCTGAAAGCTGTGTACTCTTGAAACTGGTAATGATTAAAGAAAAAATAAATGGGTTAGTTGGAAGATTTTAATCCACCTGTAGAACACTGGGAAGCAGCCTAGCCAGCCTGATACACTTCTGCTTGACAATGTCGTGATGTAAGTAAAAATATGTAGTCCAATGAATAGTGGATAGGATTGCAAAGAGGTAGAATCCTCCATTTTGGTCAAGTTGAAATGATTTCAGCTCAGCTGTTGTTCTGACAAAAAGTGAATGAAATACTGGTTTAAACTGAGAGCACTGTGTACTGGACCCTTAGCTTATGAATAAGAATCCTTAAGAAATAAGACTGCTCACATACTCCTATTTGTTCCTTTTATTACTCTCAGATCTATACTTCAAGTCACTGCTGTTTCAACTGCAAGATAGAAGTAAAAAATAGGTATTCTACACTGAAAAACCTTATAGTAAGTCTGTATATCCATTTGCAACTATAAATATATACTGTTAAAAGACAGATGTGTGGATTTTTTTGTTATTTATCTGAAGGACCACTAATACGTGAAACTAATGAAAGATATTTGGCATACAATCTTGTGAGCAAATATTCTCCTGAAAACGTATAATTTTTAACTGAATATGAAAAGAATTCTGCAGTAAGGAAATACAGTGATGAAATGTTAAATAGAATTATAGAATTTATCCAAATTAATTATACAAATCAAAATATTACTTTTTGTAACTAAAGTTTGAGTTGCTTTTTATTTAAACTTACCTTTACTTAGAGTATTTTTAGCTGACTTCATATCTATCTAAACTGTCAAGCGTTCCTCAAAGGGAAGTTTCATGTTGGAAATAATGATAAATGTTTCAGTTGATGGTTCAGAAGGGGATCTCAAAATGTGTGAAGGCAACTATTAAATATGCTGGTTATATTATAAGGTATGTCATAGTCTTTAGGAAACATTGTGGTTTTGTTCTCACTTCTAATATTAAAAAAAAAATTTACAGCGCATTATTTTTTTTCTAGTGCTATCTGGACCTGGATAACAGAAAAAAGGCATGAAAATTAGAATCAAAGCAAAGCTGATCTACCAGAACCAAGAGAAATAAATAAAATCTCCAAGTTTTCATTTTCTGATCTTTTTAAAGATTTATGTTTAGGTCAGTTCTGGCCCAGTTTTGCTTCAAAGACATTCGAATGAGATTTTTACAAAAGGAAGGAGAAACATTGCTAAATTTCTTTGAAAAAGGTTAGCCACTCAACATGAATAAACTATGGATTGCTACACAACAATTACATATGACATGTTGAGAAATGTTTTAATGAAGTAGGAAAGGTCTGCTAGAGAATGAATTAAAAAGAAATGTGTAACACTATTATTTTGAGAAGATGGATTCTTTTCTCCTATTTTTTTTTATTTAGAGAAGAATTGAAACTATAGTGTTTCATTTCTTTGTTTTAAGCTCTGTGGCAAGTCTGTATTGTTTAAAATACATACTCCAAATTTCAGGTTTGACACCTGCATTATGTGAGGTATAATTGCACTTATTCTATGAAATTAGAATTTAAATTTGTGCTGCTGAAGCGTGGTTGGTGTTTGTGGTGTGTTGTGCGTGGTTTTTTTGGTTTTTTTTTTTTTTTTGTTTGTTTTTGTTTTTGTTTTTTTCTTCCTGGGAGGTACTGTTAATAAGACTGTTTTGTGTTTGGAAAATTTGCCGTGACAGTGCTTCACAGGAGAACCAATTATCAGGAATGCTGTTACACATAGCCTTCTGGACCCCAATTTAAACAGAAGTGAGTGACAATACCTTCTGTGAAACAGTCTCCATAAATCAGCCATGTGTGAAGACCTACATGCTTATTGAGGATAAAACAAAAAACCCCATGAAATTCTGTTAAATAAGTGTTGTTTGAAGGTGTTCTTATTAACTTTCAAACTAAAGGGAAACAGGAGATATTAACAGCGCCTTCCAAAATCTTGAATAGGCATCAGAAGTATGTAATACTTTGACATTTCATTTTTAAAAAGCAAAAATCCCACTTCCAAACACTTTAAAATAGATGTTGTGTACTTTCAGCACAATAGAGGGCACTACAACTGATCCTGTAACATTCTTGTTTTGTATGAAGTGACATAGCTGTTCGTTAATCTTTTTTTTTCAGTGGGTACCCTCAATTAAAATACAGAAATCTGAATGACTAAACCCCTTTATTGATACAGAATTAATCTATCTTTTATTTCCTGAGGTTTCACTTTATTAGAATGATCCAGCAGAAAAACATTTCATCCTCAAACACACTTGGCATCCTTTAGGTCGATTGCTTAGGACAGCCTATTAGTTATGCAGTGTTTACAAAAGATGTGCCCTTTAGCATTAAACTATCTAGCTTTGAACACAAAAATCCAGACATTGGCTTTGATACAAAATTTTGTCATGCTTACATTATCAGTGTTTCTGAGGTATACAGTGATACAGTGGAAGACAGAAACTTCAGCTAGTTTTGTTTCATTACTCCTGCTCTTTTAGGCTGGAAGTATTTCTTTAATCATGTGCTAGTATAGGATTTTTTTATACTATGTTGTAATTACATGCCACTTGAAGTTTTAGCAAAGGACAATAAGCAATGAAAAATAGCAATATTTTAGAAAAAAAATAGAAAATAACTTGGGCAACAAAAAGCAAAGTGAAGTTTGAGACACTATTTTATGGCACAAAACTAAAAAATATAGCAAAATTGTATTTTAATAAAAATGCATTTTTATTGAAAGATCTAACTGACATTTTTGCTGTGTTTTTAAGGTGCCCTGCCTGGGACAGGATACTAGAAGGTAAAGGGGATTAAGATAGTTGGTTAACATTCAAGGACCACTTCTTCCAAACTCAAGATTAGAGCATCCCAACAGGTAGGAAATCAAGAAAGGGAGCCAGGAGACATGCATGGTTAAACAAGGAACTGCTGGGCAAACTCAAGTGGAAGAAGAGTCTACAGACCATGGAAGGAGGGGCTGGCCCCTTGGGGTAATATAAGACTGTTGTCAGAGGATGAAGGGAGGCAACCAGGAAAGCTAAGGCCTCTTTGGAGTTAAATCTTGCAAGAGAGGTCCAGGACGACAGAAAGGGCTTCTTCAAATATTTTTCAGTTAAAACACACTAGAGGCAATGTAGGCCCACTGATGAATCAGGTGGGTGTCCTGGTGACAGAGGATACAAAGAAGGTGGAGTTACTGAATGCCTTCTTTGTCACTGTCTATGCTGTTGGAGGCTGTCCTCAGGAGCCCCAACCCCCTGAGGCCTCAGAGGAAGTCAGGATAAAGGAGCAGTTTGCCTTGCTTGATGAGGACTGGGTTAGGGACCAGTTAAGCAATCTGGACATCCATAAATCCATGGGTCCTGATGGGATGCACCCATGGGTGCTGAGGTAGCTGGTGGAGGTCATGGCTAGACCATTCTCCATCATCTTTGTGAAGTTGTGGGGAACAGGAGAGGTGCCTGAGGACTGGAGGAAAGTGTGTGTCACTCCAGTCTTCAAAAAGAGTAAGACAGAGGACCTGGGTAACTATAGACCATTCAGCCTCACCTCCATCCCTGTAAGATGAGTGAGGACATCCCTACCTTTGGCTCTCTGATTTCAGTTCAGGGGAATCAATGAAAGGAATACAGTCTTGGCCACCAGACTCCCAATCTCTTTTCAGTCAGGGAACCACACACCGCTGCTGCAGCATTGGCAAGCTTAACTCAGCATCACACAATGTTCAGTGTGACTCAATGCAAATCAAGATTATGCAGACAGATGTGTAAGGTTTGCTCACAAGATACTTGAAATCAACTGTGGTTGATTGTGTGAAAAATAAGGAAAATGGAGTGTTTTAACACTGTTTTTTTCGTTATTATATGAGGCAGCTTTGCAGTGAAGAACTTTCTGTTTGTGAATTCTTTTTTCCATTTAGGCAATAAACTAGCTGAGATTATCAGACTGGATCTTGGGCAATGCAATAACAGACTCTTCAGTTTGCCAAAAGAAAAATAACTATGTATGTTTCATTTTGGGTCTCCCTGTGTTAAACGTTGTGGTTGTTTAAAGCAGAGACACATGTTAGAAACCTCTGCATCTACCCTGCACACTGCTTTGGGGAGTGTGCTGAGTTTTATTATATAAGTCTCAGTTTGTGTGACTGTATAGTTTTCCATCTATAGAAAACCATAATTTTTATGATTTTTCTATTGTTTGTCTACTTAAAAGGAGATACTGCTGCTTTCTAACACTGCCTAAGTGCAAAAATGTCTCAGTGTTGAAAATAACATTTGCCAACCTAGAAAAGGGATGACTTGGGATATAACAATCAGATCTAACCTCAGGATTCCTGGAAACTCAGATTCACACATTGTTGATTCAATAAATTCTCCTTCTGAAGTAGACACTTCTATTTCTAAGAAGCTGATTCTCTTTGTGATTCTCACTCTGAGAAATACTGAGAATGAAGACTTTACTTTCTATTACCATTTTCTTATTGAGAGGGCTAAGACAGAAAGATTAAAATTTGCAAGATCTTTCAGTTACCTAGAAATAAACTTTCTTTTCCATGTATTTAGGAAACATGCTGCTGTGTGCAGGCGTCCCACTTAGCTTTTACTCTTGCAACTAAACTGATGAAGTGTGGTCTGGATGATCAACCATACCTCTGATGCAGTTTCATTTTCAAAGTGTCATAGGTATATAGTGATTTTAAAAGTATTTAGATAGTAAATTTTTCATACAGCAAAGGAGTTGAAGCTCATTAAAATAAGAGGGAAACTTTCCATAGTGTGCCATCAGGACTTCTAATCAGATCCTTAATACTACTTTTTTCCTTCTTTAAAAAAATCTCGATTCAGAAACTTTTCTGGAGATAATAAAATAAAATAATTATTTAAAAGTTATCAGGAAATTTAGACTTCAAAATACTAGAGGTATGAGTTCTGTCTTTCAAATGATCACAAGGTCAAATAGATAATGCCAGCCTTTCTTACTGACTGCTAAATAACTAAAAAAAAAAGTGTTTTGCCTTCTTGTCAACTCCTCATGACAGTGATCACATTTTTTGCCTTTATTACTTTTAAATGAATCTTACCGACAACCCAAACATTGCATTTGAAATTAGCAAACCATTGTAGAATATGTTATCACAGTTTGGCAAGAGGCAAAGCATTCAGTTTTTGTCAGGATTTATCAAAGAATCCAACTGTGCAGAAGGTAATATGTTGATCATTCTCTGCTGAATGTACTGGAAAGGATGTGCTTTTTTCCTTCAATACACAGTCCATGCAGGTCACAAGAGGCATGTTGTGTGCTAAATTACTTCAATGCTTTGCCTTGGTGAGGGCATTTCTCTTCACGTTAGCTGCTGGGATTTTTCCAGCTGCGTTACTAGTTCTCTTATCCATACCTGCTTCTAACACCTTTGTTGTCCTACTTGGTCTCTAAGTGGCTTTCTGACCACTCTTCTTCTTTATTACTACTTCAACCATTGTTTCTGTTCTTAGGCCTTCAAAATTTAATGCTAGGGACAAAAACTAGGCTCAGTGTGGCAGAAAGCCTTGCCCTTACTGCCCTGAAAAGCAACAAATAACACCTAGGTATTTTATTTGTTAGCCTTCAAACCAGAGACCCAAAAAAAAAAAAAAAAAAAAAATAGACAAAGGCATGTTAGCTGAAGACTGGAAGGATATTTGGAGGAAATGATCTCTGCTCTTGTCCTGCTCTTGTGCTCTTCTGTGCTTCCTCTCTGGCCACCACTGAGCTACGTCACTGTGTTAGCCCTTGGTATCAACTGCTAAGCCGTTTCTATGTGTTTACAAAACCTGTCTTTAAACTGGACCAGTGAATTTTAGGAAAATGAGGGAGGTATGTATCATGAACCTACTTTCAGTTACTGCTATTAGAATTCATTTAGTGGTGATTTCAGCCATACAGTCTTCTGTGGAGGAATTTTCTGCTTTCTCCCTACTGCTGGCACTTCTCCAAAGTGTTTGATTAGAGGTTACATCTGCAGTCAGTGTGTAACAAAATGAAATACTACTTTTCAGGGTGTTTCTTGTCCTCTCTTCATCAATTTATATTGTATGTTACTCTTTTGGTTTGAGATACTTAAAACTGGGAAGTAGTTTGCCTGCAGGTTTGCAGGATTTTACTTTTCTCTATTATTTTCACTTGTCAATCCTAAATATAATTTTAAGCCATATGTATCTGAAGATAATCATGTAGCAATCATATGTATTTATAGGAAGTATGCAAACTATTAATTGTATTTTTCCATTATATTTTCATTTGCTTGCTTTTGTGTTGCTAATCAAGCAGGTATTGCATACAGGAATGATTTCATTCAAAGCTTTTTTGTCTGATGAGTGAAAGAAGCTTCTAATATCCTGAAAACTCAGGGTTTTTTTTTTTCACCATAGTTTTTCTGCCAACACAACAAAACCAAATCCTGTAGCTGATGGGGCATTGTTCTGAGCAGACCATGACAATTTGTTTTGTTTTTTAAACCAGCACCTCTGATCAAATCAAAATGCTTGGAGTTATTAGACTTGTTTGAGCAGCTCCACATAGCATTTTCTAGACAAGTTTCCTTCAAAAACTCATAAAAATAGAAATTCATAAAAGAAAGAACATTACACTAGTGAGGCTGAATGGGAAATAATCGCTTGGCCAGCAGTCCAAACATTGGAATGGGTATTTTTACTTTATCTTTTATAAAACTCATCAATTTACATTGAGTACAGCTGGAAAACTGCAACTACAGCAAAGACAAGAAAGTCAAGAAATTACAAGAATGCATTTCAGAACTCTCTGTCAGTTTCTCAGCTTTTGTATGGATTGCCCATTCTGAGATATTTGCTTTACTTAATAATTACATATGAAGTGAAATTTGGGAATGAAACGCAAAGGACTTTTAGCTATAGGTGTGATTTTTTTACATGCAAGGAACAATGTACTCTATTTCACAACTCTTATGGTAAATTATGGTCATTTATATAGCATCCTTTCTAAAAAGAGAATATGTGATTATTCAAAGTATTTCAAAGGCACAGAAAAAAAAAAAAAAAAAAAGCCGACAATCCTTTTGTTG
>JAAGNO010005961.1:0-16699 GCA_033439905.1 Ceryle rudis | reverse complement strand
ATTATACTACTGCAATGGCATAATTATGCTGAATTAGTAGAAGTATGTCCCATTCTTCAAACATAGGCAGCCTTCTAATTTTAACACTTCAAAAACACATCAGAAAGGAAATATAATTTTATTATGTATATTATAATGACACCTTTTCTTTGATCTGAAGACTAAACAGAAATAATACAAAGAGGAGAGTTGTTAATAGATTTAGAAGAATATTATTGTTCTACAGACATGATTTCTGAGGCCAGTAACAACATATTGTGCCAGTGTTAGGGTCCCTATTGAAAAATGGTGGTTAAAATTTGAAAAAAGCAGTCTACAAGGAAATGCAATAATACTTTAATTACTTAGAAATTTATTTTAAAGTTATAAACTCAATATCCCATAGAGTGACCAACCTGATAATGCTCTGTAAATTACGGTATAAAGACATTTCTGATGGTAAAATAATGCTTAACATAACCAAAAATCTCATTGTTGAGTTTTTTTGCTTTTTGTAAAGGACAAACCTGGAAACTTAGTGGATGGTCTGTCATTTAGATCAGGAGGAAATGTCTTTACCATCTGAACTTAGCAGAAAGGGAATCAGCTGGAGAATATGTATGAACTATGTCCATCAGGACTTTGATGGCTGTGAATATGATGAGCTGGAACAGCTCAAAGCTCTCAATAATCTTTACTAGAAAAAATTTCAGCCTGTATATGGACTTCAGGTATTCATGTCATTGTCAGGTAACTATTTACCTGATTAGTATCCAGTATCCCTTTGTAGATCTTAAATCTACATGGAAACATTATAGGAATCACAATGGAAAAGTAGGGTTGTACCCTGTTGATGTATACTAATGCACATGTATGTACCATGTGAAGTTCCTTAAGAACCAGAATTCCATATTCATAACACTTACCTTCTTTCTGTTAGTTTTTCTGTCTCATCTTTTATCACTGAAACAGATGAGTTAGGACCTATCAAGATGGTGTACTGAAAGGTTTATATATGAGCATCTCATAAGCATTAAAAAGCTAGACTAATCTTGCAGTATGTGCCTTTCCTGAGCTCCTGAGTATTCTTGATTTCTATCAAACTCAAAGGGAACAGAAGACGTTATTAACATGAGCTAATTGAGATGCATATTTCTAAGACATTCAGGGAACACGCATCTCATACTGTTAAGTTCTTAAGTCTTATAGTGAAAGTAGATATTTAAAAGCATTGATTAATGAGAAATTAATAACTACTTTAAGGAAAAACATGAAATATTTAACACCATCAGAGCTGAGCACTGATCATAGTCAATGTACTTAGTGTAAACAAAACAATGAAATTGTAAAAGTAAACAACAGCATTCTCTCAGGCAAAGCTGCAAAAGTAATCGAATAAATACAGCATGAGAAGTAGGCAGTTGATTTTTTTAAAATCATATTTTGTAACATTTCAGACTCATATTCACTTAGTAGTATCATAATTACTCTTGGAAGATACTACAGGATTACAGTTATACAATATAACACCTTTTTACCCTTTGATTTTATACCACAAAGAGCTTCATACAAATAAAGGAATAGACTGAAATACTTTTCTTTAAATAATTCTAGCATTTCCTAGAAATGGATAGAAAATAATACTTTTCTTCTGTGGAGAATTCTGGTATTTGAAAGTGTGCTTTTGTACTGTAGTGAAAAATAAAATTCCAGACTACTTAAATGTGGAAATATAAAAGTTAACTTTTAGAAAGCATTGATATATTTCTTTTTGTGATAGAAAAATAATTTATAAAAAAACATTTTGTTCTACTATTGAACAGAGTTTTCCTGTTGCTCATTTTTTGTTTTTCCTTTTATTTTTTAAGATTAATTTAGTAAAGTGTAGAATTAGGAGTTCGACTGCTGTTTAAATGCACAAAGATCTAACTTCTGATTTTATAGCAAAACTCTGACTTTTCTTGGAAATCCTGCAATTACAGGAAGAAGCCTAGTCCAATCATTATGACATGAGATTATGGTAGGTGTGTCAGTGATTTCTACTGAGAAAGACATATATTTGTGGCTTTTTAAGGCTCTGTCAAGAAACCGGAGAAGATACATTATATATTTTCAGGTCATGGATATATTTGGTCAGCAAATCCTAAACTTTGTTTCAGAAGTGATATATTTGCGTTTATAAAATGTACACAAATATACAATATAAGCATTGAGCTTACATATAGTACGATACAAATACATTTCAAAATCCAATGAAGACTTGAAGTCTGATACTCACCATGATTAATGATTATGAAAATTTTAGAAAGACATAATTCATTTAAATCTTTATTAAAAAATTTGGAAGAGAACTTTGGCAATCTCAAGATAGCATTTGTAAGTAAATGCAAACATCAGCATTCTGCAAAAGCTGAGAAGAGCAAAAATAAAAATAATTCAAAATTAAGGCGACTGTGACTGAAAAGTAGGAACCAGATTGTGAGCTAATATTACAGACATATATGAAAAGGCTTAAATGTTCTGAATTTATCTCCAGCTATCATAATTTAGGCTGTCCCAGAGCTGTACCAAGAGAGAGAAATACACGTTTTCTACACCCTGCCAATCATTCTGAAGATTCTGCAATCTAACTGAGTTTCAGATAAGCAATATAAGTATATTAAACATGAATGCTCAGTCATCAAGTTATGTTCACTTTTTTTTTTTCAATATCTAAATTACAAACAGAGTTAAGTTGCTGTGGTTGATGGAAGAAATGTTTAATAGTGTTGAACTAAGAGTAAGAAAACATTTGCACAAATAGAGGAAGGAGAAAAGGAGAAAAGCTGCTGGGATAACAAGTAGCTGTTCCATACACATTTGGATTAGGTATAGTCAGTTCTATTTTGTCCACTGGTGAACGGTATTAAAACAAGAAGCTATAGAAGAGAATGTAGGGCATAAATTGAAACAAACTGACATATCTGTAGTATCTGTATTGCCTGATAAGGAGTGGAAAAACAAGATAAAGCCATAAATCATACCTGAGTTATAACAAAATACATTATTTGAAGTCTGCAGAAACTAAATACAGCGTACACTGATATCAGAATATTCCACAGTGCAACAAAAGGGACAAATGTAGACTCCATTCTTGCAAAAAAAAAAAAATACCCAAATCATATAGAGAGCAGACAAAAGGACTAAGATCTATAACTAATTGCAACCTGAGGAATGATCTTTCCAGTTTTGTTGTCTGACTGTGCAAGAATGCAGAACTGCTTATTGATGGGTGTGGTGCAGTATATTTCTTGTGGTGCTTTTGTTGATTACAGGGGCTTTTTAACTACTTGATCTATATACGTTTTTTCTTCACCTCTTGAAGTCTCTGTATTAGCCATAGTGGCATTTTGGATAAATTTAGAAGGCATAAACATTCCCAGGCTGTAATTAATATTATTGGACAAAGCAGATGGCTCTAATAACACCAGTAAAGGGTCTGTGTGATGAGATCCTCCTAAAAAGAGATAATTATTGCAGAGTTTTAAAGCTATATTAACATTGTAATTAACTTTGAAATAAGAATATTTTTCTAACAAATGACAGTTTATTAAAACAATTATATAATAGTATCCCTTTAAACTTCTAAGAGTTTCCAAAAGCAAGTATCTATGTGAGACAAGGATTTTTTTTTTTATTATTATAGTATTTGGTATAGTAACAGCACTTGCTGGGCAATGTGCAGAAGCAGTTATATTTTTTCTTATTCTTGGCCAACAAAGGGTTGACAAACAGTTGAAGATGAACCTTGGATGGATGGATGGATGCTGTAGAAATGAATACTATCTCATTTTTATTTAACTACTTTTTCCCCCCTTGTATAAGAATCACTGTTTAAAACAACAGAGAGAAAAACCTTGAGAAAGTAACATGAAATTTGGTGAACAAGCCTAGTATTCAAGATCAGTTTATATTTTTGTGAGAAATACTGGGTAGGTCTGGATGGTTAGGAGATGAACTCTCATTACAAACTTATATATAGCATGCCTGCTAACATGCAATTTGCATCCACATTTGATGTATTTGAACTAAAAAACAGAAGCAATCTTTTTGTTGCCCCAGGCTGTAATTATTTTTGTTTTCATTTTATGTACAGACTGTTGCTTTTTCTAGATCAACTTTGCTTTGGTAGGGAACACAAAAAACCTCACACCTTGAGCCATGATCTTAGCTGGAAAGCAGACACCAACAGCTGTGAGACTACTGTGAGACATCCCCCTTGTCGAAGAAATACCTGATGGTGAGAGACTTTCTTCTTGACTTTATGTCAGTGCAACATTGCATCCTAAGCTTCCAGCTGTTTGCTCTGAATGGAGGTGTGGAGAGTCTTACCTAAACAGACTTCCTTTCTTAGCTATTAAACTGCCCCCTTCTGTAATAAAGATGCCTGAAGAGTGGGTGTTTTCTTTCAGCAAAAGCTCTGAAAGGGTTAAATAAAGCTATCCAGCTTTACAGTAGGATGAAGCAGAAAAGGAACAAATCTCCCTTTTAGCCCCTGTTTCAGCTTTAAGGTGATGACCAACAGCTGAAAAGAGCATGAACAGGACATACAGGCTCCTGTGAGAGATAAATACCTGTATACATGACCTCTTCATCTGCTCCATCCCAGTGAAAACCATTGTAATTTAATGCTTTTATGGGCCATTTTACTGCTTTGGATTGCCAGAAAGGCAAAGTGGGAAATTAGACCATGAGAGGAATAATTAGTTATAAGTTTTGCTGCAAATAGTCAGTTAAGCTGTGGAGTTTTTTTTTATCACCCAGAAGATAATTTACTCAGACCAGAACAAATTATTACTTTAAAAAAAAATTTATTTTTTTAATGATAGAACATTCAAGCAAAAGTAAAAAACAAAATTTAATTGTTGCTTCAAATTCACTTTGACATAAACATTCAACATTTTAAAATTGATATAGTTTTCCAAAGTAGCTATGAGGAATTCCTAACTGTGATTTGTAAGGTAGAAAATAATGATTTATTTTCTGAAGTTGACATTTATTCTTTGGAAAATTTACAACTAACTTGTGTATGCATGTGGTTCTGTGGGGGCATGCTCATGTGTCTATATGAACATACTCTTTGAATTACAAAATATGAAGAAATGAGAAAAAAAATCTTGATCTGAAAATAGAGAACACAGAAATACAAACCAAAATAAGTAATACAAAAGTTTTCTTAAAAAAGTGTGTACACTTTTAGTTTTCTGAAGTCTAGCTACTGACCCCAGTACTTGGTTACTGATACTGTAACCAAGGTAATTCTAGGATTATTCCACTGACATTATAGCTCTTGTTTCTTTATACTACTGGGAATAAGGTAAATTTTGTCTCCAGATTCTTTCTCTCATGTTACTAATTTCTAGAATTAAAATTGCGTGACGTTTATCAGTGCTCAGAAATTACCATGAAGTTGTTACCAAGTGTCTTTATCATTATTCATTTATGTTTGTCTTCCACATTTTCTTGCGTTCAGCATGTTTTTCTGTTTTTTAGTTTCCTTACTGTTTGTGAAATTTTAATTGAATATATTATCTAGTATTCATCAGTTTGTTAATCCTGTGTCCTACTGTTATTGGAAATGAGCAATCTCTAATGCCACTTTCTTCCATATTCATATGGGTCATATTTCTAATCGAGGTCAGAATTTATATAAACAGCTACTGTGAGGAAGTAAATTTGGTAAATAGTGATGAATGTTATGTGGTCTGAATACTGATACCCTGGAATAAAACTGAGGGTCTTCACTGCAGTTTTCATTCTCTAGTGTTAATACCATTATGTTCCTATCAGCTTGTTTTATGAAGTAGTTGAAGTTAGAAAAAACAATAGTACATTAGCTAACTTTACTACCTGGACATATGGTAAGCTGTAGGATCATTAACAATAACATTAGCCTCAGTGATGTTTTCTGTACAATCACAGGGATGTAATCTGATGTCCCATATTAAAGATATACATATTGTTGCCTGTCACCCTATAGATCATACTGAGTCTACAAAAATCACACCCAAGTTTTACTCATCTGGGAACTTATAAGGAACAGCTGCACACCATAAACACACCGCGCCATTTCTGTCAGAATTTTCTTGATTTGTCCATTCAGAAATATTTCCCCTTCCATAAGGCACTTTGCAACCACAAAATATAACTGTGCTCAGATCTAGCTATAGGGTGTTTCCATAATAAGATTTATTTTATTAATAGATATCCATGAGAAATATTAGGTTATCATACGGTAGTCATAAACCACCTCACTGTTTGTCTGATGACTGGTATTGTCAATGAGTTAACTCAGCTCCCTGGCACAGTTTGGCCATGGTAGCACAGACTAGATGAGCCCTAAGAAGTTACTGCAGGTTGGCTATGGATAGCAAATTTGAGCAGTTTGGCTCAAATATTTTTCTGCTTCACTGAGGTCTTCAGTGCCAATGCATCCTAGACATAATGGTTCAAAACCCCTAAATCCTGTTAAATGTACAGAGGAATTACAGGAAGTAATTAAAGAAAAAAATATTTTATAGAAAGAACCGATGTTGTAAAGAGAGAAAAAGTGAAGACTGGGGAAAGATTAAGAAGGGCCAGAGAATGACTGTTTCTGCTACAGAACATTATTTCCCAGCACTGGCCCCTGAACTTCTTCCTACATACTACTTAGTTATCAAGTTATGTTTTTCAATGGCAAGGTAATATATGTGTATACAAGGATTCACATACCTTTTCTTTCAGACAGACAGCATGAAACATTCTCTGTTTTGGCTATTCATTTGTAATCACATTCCTCTCCCCTTCTCTCATTTAATTTTTATATTTTTTTAATGCCAGGGTCATGCCTTTGTCTTGGTACACAATATATTTTTTTAATATGTGCACAGAAACACATATACTTACATACAAATTCTATAAATAATATATATATTTTTAATACATAAATATTACATATATACAGACACTGTGGTAATAGGTAACAATACTCGGAGAACTGAACTGGTGGCAAACTGTAACTGATGAGGGGGATGATTGTGTTTTATGACGGACTTCTTAAATCAGCTTCACCACTAAGAAAAAGTGAATGGACTGAGTATGTCCTCATGAGCTGGTCTTCTTTTTCCTTTTGTCTCTTCCTCTCTTCTCTGATGTTATGGGGAGCCTAGACATCTAGGCATTCTGGTCTGATGTACTGGTGCTACATATCTGACCTTCAGGTGCTGTCATTGAATAAAGTAAAAATTTGTAGTCTTGCTTTAGTTCATTTTAAGGCATTTCTTATTTTAGTGACTATCAAGTTTTACTGCTCCTGGAGGTTGATATAACTATTGGATTAACCTCTTTGAACATCTCTTCCTTATGCCAATACATCTGAATAAAAATACATGGTCTGCCACAGGGTTTCTTTTTGCCTTTTTGTTTTGATTTGCACTATCAGATGCTGTCTGCCACTGACTTAGTTTAGGCATGCTTACAGCTATTTTACATTTCTATGATGGAAAATAAATATGTAGGTCATTGTGAACTGTTTTGTATTTCTCTCTTCAGTATAGATGTAATGAGCTAAACTTTGGTACTTATATCAGTCACATTAGTTCATTGGCTTGATCCGTTTTTTTTTAAGGCCCAGCTCCAATTTCAAAGTTAGTAGTGTAAAAAGAAATTGCCTCAGGGGAAGTTTCTTACAGTTTGTGAGATAATAGTTGTTCAGTAATTATTATAGCTCATTAACCTGTTTTGAAATCATTTGGCCTCCTATTGCTTACTAATACTTAAGCAGCTATAATTTTTTTTTCCAGTGACAATACTTTGAGCTAATATTTTCCATGTGTTCAGGAGAGGATTGTGTCAAAGCTTTCATAACCATTAGTATCACATCCCAACTTTATGTGTATACACATTTTGGGATTTTGGCATAGTTAATGGCTGCATTTCTTTTATGACAGTTGTAATTAATGGGTACAAACTAAATTTGTGAGAGAATGAATGTTGAACTACAGGTAAATGAGTTCTAATAGGCCTAGGCAGAACAACATGAAAAAAATGTACAATGTAATTAAGAATTACAGTTGCTTGGCTGGTTTTAGGTGATTGTTTCTTCCCCAGGCAGAAGTATGCAAAGCTTTTGTATTTACAAAGAAAATTACATTTGCCACTTAATTTTTTATTTCAGGACATTAGTAATTTTTCCTGAATATCTATTATAGCTTGCAGTTACACATAAAACTCACATTTTGTAACTCACATTTTCTAAGGATTTCAATTTCTTTTTCCAAATTGTTGCTGAATCAAAGTGGTTCTGAAATGCTTTGTGCAAGATGAGAGAGAATATAGTTTTCCTAGTTGAAACATAGAAAGATTAATAATAAGATTCAGCAATTGCTGTCTTGTAGGTCCTTAAAACCAAACCAACCTCTCATGGTGGAACAGTATATGAAATACACTATATGACATTTGTGGTTTTTTGTTTAAATGGCTTTATTTTTTATGATACAAGAAATGTTCTCCATCACTGAGTAAAATGATGGCGAAATATAACATAAAATGCAAAAGGATAATATATGATATTAGATGTGCTCCAGTGTGTACATGACAGCGTTTTAGTCTTTTCAATAAAAGTTGATGTACACTACACAAGCACATTACTCTCTACAGTTCTTTACTTCATTCTCTGAAAGTCAGAGGAGTTAATTCTAATGGCATAGTGAATGAAAGTAAACCAAAGTACCTGGTCACTGAAGTTAATTTTTGTCATTACTGACTGACCATGAACCCAATAATAAAATGTCACTCTTAAGACTCAGTAGAATTGCCACCGACCTGTAACTTGTAAAGTTATTTACACCTATGTGTACCAGTAAGTACTTACATCTATAAGGCAAATGTGTAAGTAACCATTTTGCAGAAAAGACATCTTCCACTGGAATTAAATACCAATTTCTTCTGGTTACACAATACTTGTAATGATCCATTTATTTACAGCTTCTAAAACATTGAAATTTTTGGAAAAGTGGAATGCTATGAACCATCAGAGTGTCAGTAGAGCAGGAGCCAGTAGTCAGGAGTCATTTATGCTGTGATTGCATATTACTTGCAAAATTCTGCAGCTTACCATGCAATGGGCAGACTAGTTGATATAATAATTTCTTCCTACTCTATAATTTACTGATATATGCACTTTATACTGTACGAACAGCTATACCTTTGTTGTATCACAGATTATTTCACAGAATCATGGAATCATAGAATGGTTTGGGTTGGAAGGGACCTTAAAGATCATCTAATTCCAACTCCACTGCCATAGGCACGGACACCTTCTACTAGATGAGGTTGCTCAAAGCCCCATACAACCTGCCCTTGATCACTTTCAGGGAGGGGACATCCACAACTTGTCCAGGCAGTGTGTTCCAGTGTCTCACTAACCTCACAGCAAAGAATTTATTCCCTATATCTAATCTAAATCTACCCTCTTTCAGTTTAAAGCCATTATACCTTGTCCTATCACTACATGCCCTTGATAAAAGTCCCTCCCCAGATTTCTTGTAGGCCCCCTTCAGATACTGGAAAGCTGCAATAAAGTCTCCCCAGAGCCTTCTCTTCTCCAGGCTGAACAACCCCAACTCTCTCAGCCTGTACATCTGTCAAATTTAGAGACTAAATTTAAAGTCTGACATGAATTGTTCATGTGTTCTATAAGCATCCAGTTTCTTTGAAACGTCACACACCCAGTAGCAATATTTAGTGGGTTTTGGTTTTTTGAGTTTGAGGTTATTTGACCTCAAGCTGTGTGTATTGAGCATTGCTGAAGTTTACCTTCCTGAAAGATTTCTTGAAATAGACATTTGCACAACTGCATGTAGTTGAAACCATAAATCTGATTGTGTTCATTTGATCAGTGACTAATATTTGACCCTTGAGGGCAAGGCACTTAACAGCATTTTGGGTGACAGTGGTGTTCATGTAAGTGTTAAATTTTAATAGTTGAGCCTATCTGATAAACTATTTGGATGCTGCACATCCATGTTATTTTCTGTGTATGCCAAAGTAAAAGAGGAGCTCAAGGAGACAGGTTGTAGCTGTTGACCATCACCTACATTGAGTTCTTGGCAGAAGATGAGGAAGGAAAAGAAAACATATCTCCCAAAGTCAGAGATATTTATTAGATTTTAAGTTGAAAGATGTAACTTGAATGCAGCATAATATGTTCAACCTCTTTTTAGAATGAAATGTTTTAAGTATGAAAGGTAAGAGTACTTAAATCCCAAGGAGAGGCTAGGAGAACTAGTAATGAACATGGGGTCGTTTAGGTAGGATCCCGAATTATTCATATATAGTTTTCTCCTTGATGTTTGCCATTGGTAGGAGTTCTAGGATTTCCTGTGTTTCATTGTCTCTCTATAATGTCTTTTACCGTCTGTGTTGAGATATAATGTAGTCCTGTGTGATCCCTACTTTTTGGGCATCACTTTTGTCTCTGCCTCTGCCCCTTCTCTAGAGGTTTCTGATTCTCCCTCTTCCTTCAGGGTAGCTGGTGCCCGGAAGGGTCTTTTATTATGTTGGAGTTAAATGATTTCCTCTTCTCTTTTCTTTTAAGTGAATGAATTGACAGAGTTCTTGTCACTTTCAATGTGTCTGACTTAGCCTCTCTATTGCAATTTCATTACTGCTTAAACTAATCAGAATTAGGGCTGCCACGACGCTGTCTCCATGCCAGACAATTCTTACCTTTTTTCTTTGAGATCCAATAAGCTAGGGCTGATTATTGAGCTGGTTGAGGGAGTATACCACCAAATATAAGCCCTACGTAATTGTGATTAGTACTTGGCAGGCTCCTTGAATTCTTCTAGCATTATTTTTGAGTCATATCAGGGGATATTCCTGATGGCTGGAAGATGGTAAATGTCATACCCACTTACAAGACGACTGAGGAATCTACAGGCCCATTAGTCTTACTTCAGTCCCTGGGAAAGTAACAGAATGAATCCTCCTGGAAACGATTACAAAACAAGTGAAGCAGGTGATTGGGAAAAGCCAGCGTGAGTTTAGAAAGGACAAATAATGCCAAACTAACGTGATTACCTTCTACAACAGAATAACATTTTCTGTCAATATGAGAAGGCTGGGAATGCTGTGTACCTGGACTTCAGTGAAGCATTTGCCAGTGTTTCCCACAGCCACCTTCTGGCAAAACTGGCAAGATAGCTAATCTGCAGGATGATAGGAAATTGGCTAACAGGCTGCTTCCAGATCAACAACTTTTAGTCAGAATGTTAGCCTGTCACAAGTGGGATCCCCCTGGGATCAATACTGGGCTGTTAACCATGCTGTTAAAAAACTTCATAAATTATCTGAATCATGGGACTGAAAGCACCCTGCCCAATTTTACTGATGACACCAAACTGGGTGATGAGGTGGACACATCTGATGGGACAGCCATCTTACAGAAACACCAAGGCAGGCTGGTAGAGTGATCTAGCAATATCAGCAGGAAGTTTAACAAAGGGCATGGTCCTGCACCTGGGATGACTTAACCAAGGAGCCCAGTACTGACTCAAACCTGTGTGGCTGGGGAGCAGCCTTGGTGAAAGTGATCTGGGGCTTCTGGTGGACAACAAGCTGAAGAGGATTTAGCAGTGAACCAGTGTAGCTACAAAGTCAAATCAGGTCCTGGTCTATATATCCACAGGGGTACTTCTAGCAGAGGCAGAGATTCAATCATTCCACTCTACTCAGTGCTTGTCAGGCTGCACCTGGTGTACTGTGTTCAGTTCTGGTCCTAAAAATTCAAGAAAGATGCAGACAGACCAAAGTGAATCCAAAGGAGGGCAACAAAGACTGAAGAATATGCTCTGTGAGGATAGACTGAAGGAGTTAGCTCTTTTTTGCCCGTAGAGGAGGCTGAGAGGGACCTCATTGCAGTACTCCAGTACTTAAAGGGTGGCTGCAAAGAGGATGGAAGCTTTCTCTTCACAAAAGAGCCATGTGGAGATGACAAGGGGCAACAGGTACAAGTTGGTTTCATCTTGACATAAGAAAAAAATGTTATACAGTAAGAACAGCCATTCATTTTGGTTGGTTGGTTTCTTCTTTTGAGTAATAAGTGCTAGGACAAGAGGAAATTGCTTCAAGTTGTGCCAGGGGAGGTTTAGGTTGGACATTGGGAAAAACTTTTCACCGAAAGGGTTGTTAAACAGTGGAACAGGCTGCCCAGGGAAGTGGTGGAACCACCATCCCTGGAGGTATTTAAAAGACATGTAGATGAGGTGCTTAAGGATATGGTTTAGTGGTGGACTTGGCAGTGTTTGGTTAATGGTTGGACTCAATGATCTTAAAGTCTTTTCCAACCAAAATGATCCTAAATTCATGACCATAGTCACCAACACAGTAAATCTGGGAAGAGCAAGGTGTAATTAAATGTAAGAAGTTACAGGAACATCACTACAGGCACAAGTGTTAGCATCACTCTGTATGTCAGGACTTGCAAGAAGCCATTCTCTTTCACTAGGCAGTAGGAAAAAAAAAAAAAAGAAAAAAGAAAAAAGGACACCTGAAAGCTTTACTAATTTGAAATTATGGTAATCTGATTATAATTGGCCCCTTTTCCAAACATGAAGTTCGGAAATGTTCAGACTTACAAAAACCGATAAATGAGGTAAAAGTGGCCTGTGGTTGCATGTCCATGTTCAATTATGGGAAAGTTATCACTTTTCATTAATACTAAATTGTTTTAATACTTTAAGCTATAGCACATATTACAATCTATCGATAGGTGGTAAAAATTGGTGATAAAAAGAGAGAAAAAGAGACATCTGGGAGAAATAAGGGACTCAATGTTTGGAAAGGACTTCAGGGATGTATCACACAGTTATTGAAAGACCTTGCATATTACAATGAGTTTTGTGCACATACGTATTTTCAGCAATGTTAAAAGTTTCTCACTTCTGATAGGATTCTTTTATCCTTCTCCTTTCTTCCAGGCTGTCTGTAAGAGGATGTCTGGAAAAGAGTACATTCCTCCTGTTTTTCAGTCTCCAGTTTTCAACACAGGGGACTTTGAGATATTTATAATTTCTCAGTGGATTTTCTTTCCAGGTTTTTCCCCTGGACCTCACACAGACTTCCAGTACCTATAGCAATCTTTGGCAACAAGTATCCTAGGCTACCTGTAAATTATTAGTTATTATTGTTATTGTTGTTAATATTTATATCTGCTACCTTCATTCTACCTTCTATTCATTCTATACCGTAATTAATCTCTTTTCCAGACTGAAGAGTGATGATCTACTTAATAATTTCTTTCATAGAATCTGAATGTTATCTTTGAGCTTTATGTCTGTACCTTTTACATATCTGCTGTCACTTCAAATGCCTTTGTTAATCTCATCTGAGATATTTTAATCCATGCACTAATGCTGACAAACCTTTAATAAAAAAACATATATATATATATTGCTCAGCTAGTGCTGACCTAGTGATTCTTTGAAATATTGAAGTATTCTTCCTCCATGAGACCACACAGCATCATTTTGGGAATCTGTTCTCTAAACTCAACAGAAACTACATGAATAAAAATCCAACACTGTTGGTTTTTAAACACAAAATGTTTTCACCTGTGCCAGATCCTGCCTACCTCACCAATTATCATCTTCCTTAAGACATTATCCTACAGTGATTTAAATTATACATTTTCCATTTAATTGAATGTATTCTGGTGGGCCCACTAATTTCAAATTGGACAGAGATCTGGACTTTTATTCACAATACATATGACAAATTTGGTATTTTACAAGAAACACTACAAATGTAATATTAATACATTTATGTTTGGCATTTGGAGCTGTATCTATCAGTCAGTGCTTGAATAAGTATTACATCATTTTGTTCTGAGTTTTTGTGTGTGGATCAAATCTCAAGATTACAAATATCTCATTTAAATTCCTAAGTCATAATGGGAATTTAATATCTGTGCTACACTGAAAATGCCCAATATGAATTAATTAATGGACATAAAAAAATATGATAGATTACTGAAAGAGGAAAACTTAACCTTTTTTAGAGAGTAAGTTTTAACACAGGAAATCACAGTATGTGGAAAGGATAACAACACTGGAGTATAGTAGAAAAGTTTTATTAAAGCCATTAAAGTTCCATCTCCTCTTACTGCAGTGAAAAGAATCAAAACCACAACCTTCTTTTGTCTATAAAAAAAAAAAAAAGGACAAAAAAAAAAAAAAGACTGAAAACCATGCTTGGATCTATGGAATAGAGGGTTGACGGACAGGTAAAAGAGGAGTTGGAAGCTGAAATAAAAGAATATATTAAGTATCAAAAGACTGCAAGGGAGAGTGTGAAGGACATACTGAAAAGGAAATATTACTCTGCCAATACTTTGTGTATGTACCAAAAGTAAATATCTGACTTTCAATAATGAAGAGCTCACGTTAAAAGTTAGTTTGTTTGCGTATATGTTTGAAAGATGCAATTATGTATTGCTATTTCCTGAGTTCTCCTAGATTTGCTCACCTGTGTGAGAAGGAAGTAGCCATTGTATAACTCAGAATAGCACATAAGTCATATTATCTGAGGAATTTGTAATCCTCAAACCACTAAAAGAAAGTATAGAAAATAGTTTAGAAATTATCGTATGCCCAAATGAGAAGGAGAAGGAAGGGACATGCTGAACTCACAGTGTGGCATCTTTCACTGTTCTCCTTGGAAGGCTGCTGTTTTGTTTGCCAAGGATCTTGTTTCTTACTATGTCCTCACTACTTAAAAACATATTCTAAAAATCTATGTGCCAGGTATCCTTACAAGAATATAATGTTAAAATTATTTGACATCTGCAAAATAAAGCATATCAAATTTATTAAGCCCGTGAAGCAAAGCATGTGGAAGCATCTTTTTGTAAGTGGCACAAATAAGCTGATTGTTTGACAAGGTTGTCTCAGGGATCAGTGTAGCCTTTGCTAGGGTACTTATTCTGGAGTAAAGTGAAGTGGACTAAAGGGAAAAATTAAGATTTACATTGGTTTATATGAGGAAAAGGTAGATCCCTTCTTTCTCATAATGTATTCTTCTTTAATTTCATCACAGTGGCTCTTTTCCTCAACATGAGTTCATAAATGCTCTCCACTATATAACCAAGGATGTGACAAGTCCTATTGTAACATGTCTGAAGGCATGCCTCTTTTTCATTTGCCTAAACATGATTCTGGAGTCAGACCAGTCACTGCAACCATTGGTATTGTGCCAGAAGAAATCTCGATAAACTGGTGAGTTTTATTTCATGGTATTGTAAGGCAGCAAGTCCAGTACAGTGTAACAAAAATCTGCAGAGAGATTTGCAAATTTGTTTACCTTTGAATGGAGAGAAGGAAGGAGACAAATTAGAAAGTTATATAATTAAAATTAGATATGATGGCAGATAGGAACTCTCTAGCCTTTATCAGATGGGTTAGGCCTCTTTCCTGATGGTTTTTAGAGATACAAAGGGAGCTCTCTGCCTTAGGAGCAAAAATATGAATGCATTGTGAGAAAGGACCGTGTTGAAAGTCTAGGATCTACTTGACAACCTGATGAGATTCTGCCAAGTCTTTCCTATTCAGTCCTGACCAGACATTGTTCCATTTGCAGGAATGGATTTTAGGGACCTTGTTTGTATTGAATTTAATGTGCTGTTTTATATTCTCCTGTTGGTTCCCTTCTTCCCCTTCACCCTGACAGGTAAAAGCAAGACAAACTTAAAATATGTTTTGACCTTAAACATTTTCAAAACTTCTACAATTATTGAGGTCAACCAGTTGCAGTCTGCAGGATGATTTTTTCTGGAAAAGAAGTCACATTTTCAAAACCTTTTCCAGAAATTAAGACCTTTTTTGATAGGTCACACTGGAGCAGTAAGTGGGAATAAAAAGAAAGTCCCAAGAATGACAGATGTAAAGAAGTAAACCAATCTGAAATACGCTTATTGTGGCAAAGGCTGTTGTTATGCCAAATTGCAGTAAACGGTGCTGATGGGCTGGAAGGCATAAATTCATTCTTTAGGGTCATAGTCTTATGAGGCTATTTTATGGAAACATGTATAAATAAGGCACTATTTGGCGTAACAAACTCTATTTACTATTGACATGTTGTCATTAGTGCATTTGTTAATCTTTGGATTTTAACTGATTCAGCTGGTATTAATGAAGATGTCATACTATTCTTGCTTCTCTAAGAGATAATTTTTTATAGGGGAAGATATCAGTGGGAAAATTGTTGTTATTTCCTACAGTAACAAATGGAAACATGGAAAGACTTTTTTTATTATTATTATTATTATTAATACATGGAAGAAGCAGGCTATAGATTTGATGAGAAAACTGAAAAGCATGTTGATAATATCATTAACTCTACTGGTGCTTTGTGTATGCTTATTGCTGTTCTTTGGAGCTGATTTGGTCTGACAGAAAGGGGTCTCTCCCATGTTTGCTGTGCCATAAAAATGCTGAAAATGTACTGCTGAGCTAGCCAGTTGATAATAACATTACTGGATATCTGCTTTAGTGCCATCATATTAATTGTATCTTATATCCTCACATGATGATGAGGGTGTCACGGTTTAGGGTCAGGGCGGCCCCTTAGACCTAACAGACGCTCTCTGTTAACCCCCCTCCCTCCCCAGAGGGGAAGAGAAAAGGAATAAGGGAGAGAGACT
>JAAGNO010005960.1:0-24436 GCA_033439905.1 Ceryle rudis | reverse complement strand
TACTGTAATATATTATAAATAAATATAAATATAGCTCAAAAAGTTTTTACTGATAAGGGTGTACAATCAAAAATGTTTGGAGACCATTGCCCTAGAGAACCTCTGTGTAATTAAAGAATTGTACAAAATCTACAAACAAGGCAGACAGCAAGCTCTAGCTTACTCTGTAAGTCTCTACTCCAGCAGGAAAAGTAATCAGGATGGGCTACTGACAGCCCACTTTGGCGTATCCTAGCTCCTTCCTAAGGGTTTTGTCTCAGAGGCCTCTAACAGACCATACTGAAATTTTCAGCATCCTGGTCTTGGATGTGTAACAGATGTTTTCTCATTGCTCATCTAGTCTTATAGATGGTCTGTAGCAGGTCTTCTGTGTTTTCTTACCTTTGCTGGGTTTTTTTTCCTCCCTTTCCATGTTGCTCTTCATGACTGTTTCTGTACCGACCCAGTTACTTTGTTCTCCTTACCTTCCTCTTTTGCTGTGCTTCTCCCTTTCTGTTTCTTTATCATCTCGTTTCCACACACTTATTCTATGTGACTGCTTCATCACAGAGCAACTCAAGTTCATGTCAATTAAATAATTATAAACTGCTCCCAAAGACAGGAAAAAGTGTAACAAGGAAAGGAGAAAATAACAAATACAACTCTCCTATTATTGTAACTCTCACAATCTTTTGTTTGCAAGCACTTGCCTTGTCAGATCTAAGTTTGTAGTCTAAACTCCTTAAGGCAGAAACCATTTTTCACTTTTCTAGAAACTGGTATGCCATCCCGTTGCACTATATAAATATTGGTGCACATTTTTAAATATAATTGATCATTTTGTATGACACGATGTTCATCTGTTCAGCTAAACAGTGCATAAAGGGTTATGAATTGTATATGATGGGTACTGTGCACTTCCTAAAATGGTGTTTCTTTAGAATGCTGTATGGTGGGTAACTGAGGTAATTCATCATGCTAGAAAATTTTAGCTAATAGTAATATCAGTCTTATGCATTTTGCATGTGGAAATCTCACTGACAACACTGCCAGGAATAGTGGAGGAAAAAAGCAGTGGGAAAGGAACTGGTTTTTCTTAGGAGCTGCCCAATCCAGCAGCCTGTTAGAGGTGCAATGGCTACAGCTCCACCCAGCTCATTACTCCAGCCAGTAACAAGGCTGACTATGTAGTCCCAACATGTACACAGACAAACACATATGTACAGTATGCAGATTGTATACTCCACATGGCCAGGCACACCAGCAGCACAGGCGGCAAGCACAGGCAGCAAACACAGGCTGCACCTATGGCCTCTTCCACTTCCCCTCTTCAGTCCATCAGGATAAAAAACTCATAATGGAAATGTGCATGTCTGTGATATGGATCTCTTCAGTAACTAGCCTAGATTGGTTGGCACTGGAATTGGCCCCTGGTTCCATTCTTCCCTGTTGGACACAGCCCCAGGACCTGCAGCTCTACTTCAGCTGGTTGTGCAGACCTACACAGAAACACACACACCACAGATGCACCCCACAACTGATCTGGGATGCTCATGTCTGTCCAGTAACTTGCCTTGAGATCCTATCACCTCCTGTTGCCTCATACACTGATGTGTGTGTGTGTGCAAATGGATCCCACGGTCAAGCCCAAGGCCTCATGGTCAGCCCAGCATCTGCCTTGGTCCTCCTGGTTCCTCCAGTAATCAACTGTCAGATTCATTGGTCACTCCAGCATCCATCCTCCACTTCTGCCATTTCAATATGTGTTTCCCAGGCCATTTACCCTACTTGCTGACTGGGCCAGTTTGATAGTCACAAGTAATCACAGGCTGATGTAGGTATCCACACACTGTGCATGCACTCCCGTGTGCTCTCTGAACAGCAATGTATGAGGCACTAAGAAGAGCAAATATCAGTCAGGAAAATGAGGAGGACAGGCCCCTTTGCCTTCTGTGTCATCACAAGGAATCCCTCTCACCTGAACACAAATGTCTTGGATGGTAGATGGACTACTTGAACACAGGCTTTAGTGGTTTTGAGTATGTGAGCAAGACAGTGTGGGTGTGAATGAATGAAATCGGTTTTGGTTTAAAATTAAATCACCTTTTCCTGTAATGCCTCAGGCTTAGGTTTGCTGTGGTTCTGTTGCTACAGCGTTACAACAATATTTCCTACTGTCTGGTTGAGATGTCATCTTGCTTAGCCTATTGGCTGCTGTGTATCCCCATTACTAGGCACGCTAGAAATTATCTCAAGAACTTAAATGCTTAGCTTCAATTAATGAATTTCATTAGGTGCTTGACAGTTTCGTGTGGTAACGTCATGATATCACACCTAAATCTACTTGTGAATCTGGCTGTGTTTCAGGCACAATTCATTTATTAGGAAGGATCAGTTCTGGAAACTCTGCCTGATGTTTAAATTAGAATTTGTTGGCACATTTAGTAGGCAGTCATCACTACTGTATTTGACTGCTAAAGGGCTCACAGACTTCCTAAATAATCTCCCAACAAATACTGCATTTACACAATAATACTTATACTAAGGGCTTTGAAAATTCCCCATCCAGCCAGTTGTTGTCTTTTGCTGTATTTATAGAAGTTGCACTGTTTCCATTGTACTATTAAATGATAAACAGGCACAGATTCTGACAGTCTTAGAAAAGCTGAATTACTATCAGATAGAGTGGAGTTTGGTCTGAGGAAGAACATCAGGATTTAGTCAAGCAGCTGAAGCTGAATTTAATGAAATACAATTACTGAGCAGTCAGAGTGCATGGCTGTAGTGAGACGGGGGGAGGAAGGTTTGAGGTTGTGTACGTATTGCTATTTGTAACCACCCTTCATACACCAAGTGGTACATTCTTCTTCCCTAACAAAAATGTTTCTCTCCACTACAAATAAGAGCAATTTTCCTTTTCTCATTTATTCTGTGAGGTTGGGCTATAATGTACAGCTGCAATAACAACAGCTGAAAGTATTGTAAGAAACTAAGCAAGAAGAGCAGTATACAGGTGACTGCTAAACTTACAGGGATGAAGCACTGAAAGGGCCAAGGAGCTCCATCTCCTTTAGTACCAGGCACATATTGAGACATGTCTGGCAGAGCATGCTAAAGGTAGAAATTTAAATACACAAAATGCCTTGCAATGTGATGTAAACGTTTATATTTCCTTCTCCCTCTCCTCTAGGAATATTTTCCTCATCCTTAGAATAATACTGTACCTCTTGTACCCCCCTCACTGGCTCCACACATGGCTTTCTGGTCAATGGCATACTTACTTTCTGAAGAGAACGTGTAAAGTGTATGTGAAAGTCTAACGTTTAGGGCACTATTCTTGGAAGTAAAAAGCCTGGGTTAGACATAGTCAAGGTAACAAAAGATGGAGCCTTAGGGCGACTACTTCCACATCTGCCCTAACACTAGGAAAGAGTGATAGATGCTCAAGTCTGGGGAAGGTGAAAGAGAGCCTTTTTTTTTTTTTTTTTTTTTCTTTTAATGGGTTTCCTACCACATACATTTGTCATCTCCTTGCTCAACACACTTGGTGCTGCAGATCCCATCCTGTATAGTGTATACAGCTATGAAAATGATATTTCCTCTGATCTTTTCCAAAACAAGCTTTCCTCGCCCTCCTTCTGATAAATGCTCACTACATCAGTCTCCACTTGCAAGAACACTTCTTATGGGAGAAATAGGCAATTCATTCCTACCTGCACATTTTCACAACTGCAGGTCCTGTAGCAGAGCCAGTTCCTCCTATACATGCAGACTTAGTTTTTCAGCAGTCACAAAGATTATGTTTTTTTCATGTTTTTATTTGAAGAGACTTGAAAAAATGTTTATGAGTGCCTGCTACCTGTGAGCCAAAGCCAATCAATATTCCTATTTCCAACTGTAAGTCACAGCCGGTTTCTTCAGTTTCAGGTTATTTGACTTTATTGTATTTTATTTCCCCTGTAAAAGGAAATTCAATGATCTTTTCAGTATATACTCTTATATAAACATACTCAGCATATACACATATATACTCCTTTTATGATATGACGTCAAATTCTCACTCCACTCAAATCAATGACAAAAGTCTACTGAGTTTAAGTCCAGAATTTCATCCACAGTTACAGAAAACAAAGCTCTTTCCAGCCTGTGGTTCCAGAAAAGGAACAACCCCTTTTAGCAACAAACATGGTTAAATTACTGTAATTTATTTGTGAGACAGAATTAAAGACATTTTTTGCCATCTGGAGGAAACATTCTGTAACCATGGATTTCTTTTGAAAATTCAAAAGGTGGCATCCTGGATATGTAAGCAGACAAGATTTGTTTTTCAGCCACAATGGCTTTACTTGAGCATTTGACAAAGCCAAATATAACAAGATGCTCTATTCACAGCTTAACTATCCTGGTAGGTAGGTTTGTATACTAAAATTGGGACTAATCCAGGTTGTTTTCTTTTTCAAAGTCCTAATTTTCTCCTCACAAAACTGCTGAAGGAGGGATGTGGTCATTTTCTGTTTACAACCTTTTTCTCTGACTCTCTCCTTAATTATAGATCTCTTTTCCAAATTTTACCAGCTACTGCTCTAAAAGAATATAAGTAAGCGAATTTGAGAAGATAGTCAGGATGATGGAATCAGGAAACACACATGGGTTCTGGGAAAAAAAAAAATTCTTCCTGTTAGGAAATAGTGAGATTGTGTTTTAAAAACAGGTTAGGGTAGATTCATTTTTCTTTTGTATCAGAGCTCTCCTGCAACCATTACAATAAAATCACTGTGTAAAGGATAACTGGATGAAGTCTGGGGTTAAAATCGAATAAAATAATAGTAACAGGTTAATATACATGAAGGGATGATCCACACCCAGTAAGTCATCAAGTAACTCTAATTTAAAGCTGAAAAGTGGAAGGACTAGCATCAGGTACTCTGTGTAGGGTAAGCAGACTGCTGCATGCAAAGCTCTCAGTCCTTTTAGACCTGAAACCTCACTTTGTGTGAGAGTGGAACACATCCTCGGTTTCTGTTCTGTCTTGTCTCGGGTGTGTGCTTTTGCTTCAGTTCCTCAGGTGGTATTGATTTTCATGTTATTATTCTCTCTTTTCTTGTGTGGGTATTAGAGAGGGGGTTGGATGGACTGAAAAGAAAGAAAAAAGAGCAAATCTGCCTGGGAAAATGTTAATTGTCTTAAATGGGAATTAAAATTGTTATTTATTTATACTTGTAATAGCCTCAGCCTTTTTTTTTTTTTTTTTTTTTTTCCAGAGGTAAGCTCTCAGCATAACAGATTAAACTGAGACCAAGTGGAATAATTTGCTACTTTCTCCAGAATTTGGTACATTTTATCTGACTGTGTGACTTTGCATTTCAGACAGTATTCGGATACTTGAATATCTGTGGCAAATGTATTCAATAAAAGGTATTTTTTAAAAATCTATTAATTATTTGTAACTTCCCTGCCCCCTACTTGGCCAGATCCACTGTTATACTGCATCTTGAGGGGGTTTGTGCTGTAGCTTCAATATACACAGGCAAAATGAGATTCATGTTCCCTGTGAAGTTGATGGAGATATTTTAGATCTAGCCTCTAATCTTATCTGTTTTATTTTGCAGGGGAAAGCTATTTGGCTCACTTCTTAAAAAAGACTAGGAACTGAAAAGTTTCCAGAAAAAAAATTATACTGATGGTCCATAAGTAAAGTGTGCTAGGCTATTTCAGTGCTCTGAAACATGTATTATGATGTTTTAGAGCAAAAGTATCTTAATGTTATATTTACATTTCATACTAGATCTCAAGTAATAGATAGTCTTGCAGGTCACTCCACCTTTAGGTAAAAAGTCAGGTAAGTGTTTGGGACAGGGAAATAAAGAGAGAGAATCCAGTGGAGAGCTACAAAGATGATGAAGGGACTGGGACATCTCTTTTAGGAGGAAAGGCTGAGACACCCTGGGACTGTTTAACCTGGAAAAGAGAAGACTGAGAGGGGATCTTACTAATGTCTACAAATATCTGAAGGGTGGGTGTCAAGGAGAAGGGGCCAGTCTCTTTTCAGTGGTGCCCTGTGGTAGGACAACAGGCAATGGTAGGAAGGTGAAACACAGGAAGTTCCACCTCAACATGAGGAAAAACTTCACTGGGAGAGTGACAGAGCCTGGAACAGGCTGCCCAGAGAGGTTGTGAAGTCTCCTGCTCTAGAGGCTTTCAAGACCCACCTGGATCTGTTCCTGTGTGGGTTGCCCTGGGTGGTCCTGCATTGGCAGGGGGTTTGTCTCGGTGATCTCCAGAAGTCCCTTCCAACCCCTACCATTCTATGTTGGCAAAATGTGCCCTGTGACTATGGGAGCTGACACAGCACAAGGGATTAGAACTGAGGTCTCACTACTGGGAAAGGGCTTTTCTTCCTTGGCCGCCAGAGGGGTTTGATTGAATAATTAGTAATCTGGAAAAGCAACTAGAGGGCTGCTGAAAAAAAGCTGGAGGGAAAAGACAGTGACGAGTGTAGATCTAAGGGAAAGATTTGAAAGAAGTTGTAATTCAAAGGAGATTACTGTAATAAGAAAGTTGCCTGAGGAAGATGGTGTAAGAAATACTGACCTATGATCAGACTAGTCCTCTGCTTCAATGTTCTTTTTAACTTTATTTTAAATTGTTTTCTCGCTTCTCTGGAACACATCCCATTTACCACTATTCTTTTTATAAAAGGCATGCACCAAAGGTGGGCACGCATTCCATCTCGGCAGCAGCAGTCATACTGGTAGTGGTATCAGATACTTTCTGGTAGTACTCAGTGTTCAGCTGTCTGTACGTAATCCCTGTAAACCAAAGTGTTATTCTAGAAGCTCACATTCAGCTGACTCTCCACTATGATCTCACTCAGACTCATTTTTTCCTGGGTTTCATATTGGAAGCTCAGCCTACACACTTTGCTCCCAGTTGTGTTACTTTACACCGATGAGACAGAAGCATATGTGTTGTGCCCGATCTACAAGATGATCCAGCTTTCTACATTAGTGACCTGTATTCTCATTACATTTACCACTTCCTTATTCTTTGTCGAGCAAATTCTATCAGTAATGATTTTATGTCTTCCATGTCACTGGCAAATTTTAAATAATGTACAAGCAAGAACAGATCTCTATGGGGCTCCAGTAAAATCAAGAGTAGATGGTTCTCCATTCAGGATGACATTCTGAGACATGGAGTTTTAAATCCATTTTAAATATGCCATGTTGTTTTTGTATCATTCTGGCTTCAGATTTAAAGTCCAGTAAAGTCAAAGTGCAAGACCAGAGCTTTCACCTTGAACAATAAAATTTGTGATTCTTTTCATCATATTAATTTGACAAAGTCTTTAATCATAAGCATCTGGTGATGTTTTTATTTAAATGACCCTCCTTTAATAGCAGTGCCTTAATGACTAATTGGTGCTACTACATGATGAGAACTTGATTAACTGGAAGCTAAGTACCAGTCATTAAGGCTGCTTTTTCAGTTCTCTGTGTAGGGATTTAGATGCCTTTCCTGAGCATTTGGATGAAAATATTTATTAATTTGCATATGCAACTACTAAGTATTATAGCTCAGACAATCACAAGGAACTAGCCCCTTACAAGGACTTAGATATCTAGATGCCACCTCAGACACTTGCATTTAAAATACAAACTCCCATAATGCACTTTATGCACTGACAGCTAACTCTGGAAGGTCCTGAATTTCTTTGATGTCTAAGCTTTTACCAGTAAGGATATCCGGAGTACTGAACATGTACTGGTGACCCCACGCAAAGCCGTGAGTGACATAACAGCAGTGATTTGTTCTTTGTACATGCCAGGAATATTTGCAAATTACATGTTTCTATGTTTAGATCATCTCTCATGCTTGTTCTAGCAGTATTTCCAAAACTTGGTTAGTGGTTCTGACCTCCCATATAGGCAGGTGTCTCTTTCACCCAATCCTTAGAGAAACAAGACCCCTTTATCAAGAGGGAGTCCCAAACTCCCTTTCACAGCCCTTATTCTATTCAGATTGCACAATCATAAATAAAGCTTTACATTTGTTCCTTAGCTGGATTCAGAGCTCCAGGAGATGTCTTTGACCACGTGGGTCCCAGAAGCTGAAGCATCTTTTGCAGCCAGGTGCTTGTTTGCCTGTGTTCCACATAGTGTCAAGATCTCTTTAAAATGCTTGTAGGAGTGGTTCTTAGACTTTCATGTCTGTTTCTCTTCTCTCACCTCTTTTAAGCAGGCACCTGCCACTGTGTTGAATTTACAGATATGTTTCAGTCAATCAGAAATTCGATGTTCAACTTTTTGTTTTCTTATCTAAAAAATCTCAACAGACTTACGCAAGAATTTTGAAAAACAGTCCTGTTTAAATGAAAATGAAAGCACTTATGAAACGCAGGTTATTCTGTGTCACCTGAAAAATTCTGTTCAGAACAAAGATGCTGACACAGTGTCAGCACCAGAGCATCTCTCACTGTAACATAGTTGGTCAGCTTCAAGGTGTGCAAGCATGCCATGTCTTTCCTAGTAGGAGACTAAATGACATACAAATGAGGCTACTTAGGCAAGGGGAGTATAAATAACTCCTTCAACAACCACAAAGCCCTATAGTTTAGACTTTTAGATTATTTTGTACAGATAGATATCAGCTTTCCACCTAGAGATATGATCTGGTGAAGGCACTTTTTCCTGCTTTTTACGATGGAAAATATATATATATTTATATGATTATTACCCCAATGTTTGAATTTATTTAACATTTCATGGCCTTGGCCTTACTGTGATTTTCCTTCCGTTCTGAATCTGTCCCTCCCTATGTAACTGCCAGAGGAATGCAGTTGACATCTAAGTTTCCGTGATGTATCATAAACGTTCTGATTTAGCACTTGCTGTTTCACCTGATGGGATCAATCTACCCTTTCCACACACACAGTGTAACACTTCTTTCAATTAGCCCCTATCCACTGGAGGTTTAACAGTGCCAGCTTCAAGGTAGTACTTGCTGATGGCTTCACTTGAGTAATACACAGCTGCAGTATGTTTGAACTGCTTTCTTTTACATCTATCTTTCTGATCACTAGATTAATTTTTCTGATTGAAAAATAAAACTGCTGTTACAAGGAATAGCAAGCAGTGCATCCTGCCTCTCTTTGTCATTCTGATTCTTTTGTTTGAAACGGACCTTGGATCCTATTCTGAGAATAGTTTCAAAGACAAGCTCATATAATATGACTTTCTTATTTAAACATTAGGCAATAATTCTTCAGTTCAGACTATCCCATAGTGCTCTGCTTATATTACATTACAAAGATGAGGACTGCACCTGAAAAATAATTAAAAAAAAAAAAAGACTCAAGCCAAAAGAACATTTTACATATGTTAACTTCCTGGGGGGAGGAAATTATAGATGGTTTTGAGCACATTACCTTCTTATGTCCTTTACAGTACACTGTAGAGTGTTTGACAAATTTCTTTGACTGTCATGAACAGGCAGCAATTCCTCTGGTCTTGAAAGGAGTAATCATTGACAATCAAACAACCACTCACAAACCCTGGCCAACAGACACAACGCATAAATAAATTAAAGCATTTTTGTTTAATCTTAGATTAATAATTAGAAATTTTTTTGGTATAAATTGTTACTTCCTCTCCCCAGAACATCTAATTTCTAAAGTAACATATTAGCATGGACATATATTAGCATATGAGATGATTTTTTTTCTCAGCAGTGGAATAAAGGGAAAACTAAGTTATTTCCAATTTGCAATCACTCTGTAATTTGATAAAGAACTTCAAGTACAATACAAATTCAATATGTACATCTTCCCTTCTCTTTCTGTTTGGCAAAAGGGAGTATGGGAGCAATATCATGTTAACTGACATTAATATCCATCTAGAATAAGCGTGTCAGGAAAGCTCTGTAAAGGATCAGGCTTCCTGTAGGTCAACAGGAAGACATAGGAACACCCATTCCATCACAAAATAAACACCTAAAATAAATAGCATTCTTCTTTGCTATAGGAAGTCTGTATATATATGGGATGCTTTTATCTTCCTTCTGGATATTTCTACTTCAAAACAGTAGCTCTGGAAAGACTCTATATAGCTACTTTAAACCTGATACCCAAAATACATTAAATGAATCCAGCTCCAAAGGATAATCCAAACAAACATTTATAAAGAGTCTTGCCACTCACTTCAATAAAAATAAGTCTAAAGACATAAACATCGCCAACTAAGGTAAGGATTCGCAATGGAATGTTACAACTTTCTTTGGTTTTAATTTGCCTCATCTTAACACGTCTGGTTCCAGCCAGAAGCCCTATAAATAGTTCCAAAAAAACAAGGAAGAGTTTGAAGGTCTAGATTATGGGATGCAAGAAGCCTCTACTCTCCCTTGTCTAGTCCTTTGAATAGGTAGGCTCTAACATCACATGCTAAAACAGGCTCTGTAGAGAAGGCAAGACTTGGAATGGAAACAATGGATGGAAACATTATTATAGCTGGATTAAGGATTTATAATTAGCAGCTAGATGGAGCTTTAAAATACTTCTGTGGTATCTGAATGTGAGAACTAATGAAGTGGAAGGATTCACCCCATCCACGGCACCTAAACTGGAATGTTATTCCTAGATCCCTTTACTGTCAGGGAGAGAGAGGCACTCTAAATGGAGATGAAGCTCCTCTGATTCACCCCTCTGGGGATGGTCTCTACCTATTTTGGCTTGGGATTTTCCAGGTAGTTGCCCACTAACAAGACAGAGGGTTTGAGGAATTCAAGCTCTATAATGGATATCAGCTTTTCAGTCCTTTGAACATTTACCTTTTCACATGCTATCCCTTGTTAGTTTGCTTGTTTTTGTGCATTTAATATGTTCTGTCTTTTGTACACATTAGTGTACATAAGTATAGCCATTAAACAAAGCATCCATTATGCGGCTTCCATTATCTGAATGATAACTGGTTTAGAGGAAAGGCTAAGACATTTGGGTTGTTCAGTCTGGAAAAGAGAAGGCACCAGGAAGACCTCTTTGTGGCCTTTCAATACTAAAAGAGGGCTTATGAGAACCCTTTTAACAGGGCCTGTTTTGACAGGACAAGGCATAACAGTTTTAAACTTAAAGAGGGTAGAATCAGACTAGGTATTAAGGAAGAAATTCTTTGCTGTGATGGTGGTGGAACACTGGAAAGGGTTGCCCAGAGAGGTGATAGAGGCCCCATTCCTGGAAACATTCAAGGTCAGGTTGGACAGAGCTCTGAGCAGCCTCATCTGGTTGAAGATATCCTTGTGGATTGCAGGGAGGTTGGACTAGCTGACCTTTAAAGTTCTCTTCCAACCCAAACTATCCTATGTTTCTATGACAGATGCCAAGAAAAATATTCTTCTCAGTAATGCCTGGTTATTACTTGTTCTCTTTCCCCCAAGAGGCAGTGTCTTCCAGCAAGTTATCACTATCCCTAGCTGTCCTCCTAACTTTACATTCTTCAATTATAGTAAATATTTTGATTATTTATGTATAATGTAATTTATGAATATGATTGGTCTGAATACTCAGCATATTGGTTATTGGTCAAGGAATAGATTTGACCTTCAGTATTTGCATAGTATTTAAATATAATTTCTATTTCCCTCTAACTTAGGTCTTTGTACTGTCACTTTTCATTTAACTATGCATGGTAACATGTTCGTGCTCACAGGAGTGTCTACCATATGTTTAAATACTACTAAAAGTTCTCTATTTTATACTCAGTTTGGCTTTCTCCAGTGAGTGAAAGCAAACACCACTGATGTATATTATATATCCTCTCCTTCCAGAGTCAGAGGAGCTTTAGTTTTAACAGGCAGTTAAGAACTTATTCATATGAGTTGTCCTCAGACTCAAAGCAAATTGACATGGTTGTTGGATTTCCTGAAGTTTGTTTAATAAATAGACCAAAGAAAAACTTAATGTGCAGGAAGACAACAGCAAGCAATTTAAAGTGATGGCAGATGTTCTCAGAGGCCCCCCCCACCCCCCATAACAGCTAAGAGAAAAAAGTATCTTTAAATGAGGTGCTGCTATGACAATTTATATTTAAGTAAAAATAAAACATGAAGCTTGGAGTTATATTCTAGTTCTACAGTTTTCTGAATAAAGTAGGTTTGCACAATCTGAATGGAAGTTTGATAATGGGCTGCTTAACTGGGGGGTCTGGTTTAGCCAGTCACCTAAACACTGCCATCTCTTTGTCGAGGAACCTTTGTTCATTCTGCAGAGAAAGTTTAAAAATAAAAATGCAGTTTACTATGAGACAAAAAAAAAAAAAAAAAAAAAAAAAAAAAAAAAAAAGAGGAGCTGAAAGATTATTCATGAGTTATCTTAGATCAACACAAATTGCTAATAACCCTCTGTCCCCCAGACCTCAGACCCTATTATGTCAGGGCACAGTACAAATCACTAGCATTCAAACCAGTTCAGGAAAATAGACCCTGTTCAGACTTAACCTCAGATACAGTGTCAACAACTGAAATATTTTTACTTAAGAGCTGTACAATTGGGAAAGATAATCCATAGCTTTAGAGATCCCATATATCCTGAAACTCACTTTCAATGTCATTTATCATCACATCTGAAGTGAAACATACTCCCTGCAAGGCCATTGAGTAGAGGCCTCTTTAAAGAAGTGGAAGACTTTTTTTTCCTTTGAGCGACTTCTCAGTTGCAGTATCTGAAGTATCATCTCTTTAGGAAACAATATCTTCACTGAATTTTTTTTCTTCACTGGAAGTAGAGTTCAGCAGTTGCTGACTGTTTGTCTAAACTAAAAATGTCAGTGACCTAGGTGTAATATTTTTCATGCCTATTCATTCAGTTAAATCTTCCAATATTGAGCTTACATAGCAGGAAAAAGATTCTATATTACTATGACTGATTATTTTAAAATAATGTATACCTTCTCAGAAGTGAAAGAATTGAGACCGTAAAAACTTTACATTAAAAAAATCAAACTAGGGCACATGATCCTAAGAGCTCTATTGTAATATCTTCTCAGACCAGTTGCAGTGTGTCTACATCTGCCTGAAACTCCTCAAGTTATTTTAACAGACTCGGAATTGCCTAAACCCATCCTCAGGATTATAATAAAGTCATACACCCTTGAGCTAAAGAGTCCCTCTAGAAATAGGGAAGCCAGAGGATGGCAAAAAGAGTCCACAGTAGGTACAGGGATCTGTGAAAATTTAACTTTGCAGACATATAGGTGGGAATTGGACTCCACATTTACCTCACAGAATCTTTTCTGTATAGGATTTCCTTAAAATGATAAATTGCATTCTAATGTAATTTTAATACTTTTATCTTTACTTATGTCATGGAAGCTTTGGTTTATAAATTAGGCTCTGAAGTACCGACTGAGAAATATCCTTTGTTTTATAGCAAAATTAAGCTTTCCAGAGCAAGAACAGAGGTGCATTCACATGTACAACTGACATCTCACATAATGATCCACAACCTGAAAAAAAAAAGAAAATAAATACTATGTTTACTGATAATGGATTCATTGGGATGTCTATCCTGCTGCCAACAGGCACAGGAAAAGGTTCTTTGGCTATATGTGCTGGCTACTCCAAGTGTTGATGGAAGAACTGAAACATCTTTCAATAGCATCCCAGTGAAAGGAGATCTTTGTTCTGTGTTCTAGTGGGACTGCAAACATATTTTGAAACTCAAAGGTGTATGCTCTAGGAAGGCTTAGAAGAAGTTTGTTAACTGAGGAGGCACCAACAGGGGAAGTCAGACTAAATGTGTCACTGTTAAATTTATGAGTTCCAGAGACCCAGACATTATTAGGTTCCAAGAAATCTCAAAGTAATGCAGAATATGCAGGAAAATTATTTTTGCATGTACTTCATAAAAGCAGATTCATTGACCACGTAATTCTGTTTGAGTAAAATGTTTAAATTTAAAGTTTGAACTTTGCTTACTAGGAATACAAAATATTTCCATCATATAGCTTTCAAAAGGTCATAAAAATAAAAATGTATGGAAAGCCTTAAGTTGTTCTTTAAGGCCCTAGGTATACATATTGCCTGCATATTATTATTCTAAATATCAATGCAAATAAGAGGTTTCTCCTTTCTTTCTTCTTTCCATCTAAAAAAAATATTAACGGTGTGAATGATTGAGAAAAAAAAAAGGTGGATTTGAATTTGGTTTCATACCAGTTGTAACATATTTCAGCTCTTAGGGTGCTCACAGGAGTGCTCACCTTACCAGAATGTTGGGCCACAAGACAGAGACATGAGTATAATGATGTGTGTGAATGGAACTCTGAAACTGTCCAAGAGATCATTTCACCCCAGTTTGACCATGGTAATAAGGATGATGACAAACAGGCAGGTTAAACAGTAACCAGGGAATTATCAATGGACCTTTGAAGCACAGGAAGAGTCAGCTCAAAAAGAAACATAAAAAATAGGAAAATTTTAATGGTGAGAAGAGAGACTTTGGAGAGCAAAGAGCAGCAGCAAGACTGGCATGGCACTGCCAGTTATAAACCTGTGTCACTGGGAGCTCTGAATGTACATGGCAGCATGGCCTGCCATGGGCACCCTCAGCAGTGAAAAAAGGTCAACATTTTGAAAACTGAAGTCCATGGCTCCTTTCATCTTGTCTGTCTTTCACAGACGGCCACATCCTGCAGCTCTTCATAGTTTTCACTCCCAGAGTTTGACAGGCCATCCTGTACAGAAAAAGTTTGAATTTTCCACATCAACCCTTCCAGCCACAGTAGTGTTATGAAAAAGTAAATGATGGCAGCTGTCTGCTCTGCCTCTGGTTAACAATTTATTTGTTCATCTAATGTAGTATGTAGCACATCCCTGAGATGCAGATGAAAGTGAGGCTGACAAATAGAATAGTCCTTCTGCTGATAATTATTCTACTTTGCATATCTCCCAAGCCATGAAAATTATTGTTATTTGATGCAGTCTTTTAGTGATGTTTAGAATACATTTAGCAATTTAAAATTAGTAGTTCACAGACACAGTGAGGAAAAAGAAAACATTCTGAAAGAATTACATTTGCTAATGTAATTAATTTGAACAAACAAGATAATAATGACTCCTGTTTGGTATACCATAATCTCAGAAGGAATATTTGCTGTACCTCAATTTTATGAATCTTATTTTAATTCATAAAAAATGTTCTGCTAAAAGAGTCTGTGTGACTACGAGATGGTCATTGCTTTCAGTACATCACACGTAATTTTTATTTTTATTGTTGATCAGTCCCTTTCTGCTACAACCACACAGAGGCAAGGGGGCCCAAACTCAGGAGCCTATCTCCCTCTAGGAAAGTGTTTAAACATACACAGCCATGTACGCTTAGTTACCCTTCTGAACAGGACTTAATCCTCCTACTTAAAACCTTGCACAGTTGGGACTACAAGGGCTCAGTAGAAGTGTACATGTTTGAAATGTTCTTCTCCTCATGAGTGCATGTGAAAAGTTCTAACTACCTATTGAAAATCATCTGCTAATTACTGCATGCTATCAATGCATGTTGAACTATACCCTTCTTCCAGTTAGAAATTTTAACTGGTTCAGACATTTACAGTATTTAGATATAATCACTATTTCTGAAACCTTTTCTGGAATCATTACAGAGACTTTGGTTCACCAACAAAGCTCTGAAATGCAGGAAGTTTTGAAAAGATAGGTTTTGTTACAATTTCTTTGCTAAGTTCTCATGAAGCTGCGTATACTTAGGAAATAGTCTAATTAAATTGGACAACCAAATAAATTGTATGTGCAGTGCATGGATGTAGAGGAATATCATAGAATGTTAGGGGTTGGAAGGGTGCATCGTTTGTGAGGATATCCTCTTAGGGGGTACGCAACACAAAAGACTGGGAAAAGAAACAGGAGAAGTAATAATTAGACACTCAGGTGCACATATCTTAACAAGTTGTAGATAAGAGAGACAACCAAAAACTAGAGCTCTTAGGTGCCTGATTGAGACAGGCCATGGATGGAACTACTCAAAGCCTTGAGGAGGTCCATCCAGATGTTTTGTAACTGATAAGAAGGGGAAAACAAGAATATCCTGAGTCTCACGAGAAAGAGGAAAGTTATTATTGTATATTTGAAGGGGCTTGTGAGGTTGTGAAGTTTAGGATGTTTAGGAGAAGGGCCAAAGAAAGTCATATGTAAATGAGTTGCTGGTCTGGCACACTTGACTGTCTAAGCCCTGCACATAATTATTACAGTTTGCTGAGTCTTCTTATTAAACGGTTCTCCTGTTTTCCTTCATGAATGTGATCTCTGTGTGTGTGTATGTGTCTGTAAGATGTGCTAGTGACCATGAAGCTGGACTAGCTGGCAAGTACAAAGAGTGGCCTAAGTGGCTGCTATGTAGGATAGAGACTCTGGATCAAAGGGGTTTATAGAGGCAGGGGGTCTTGCAGCTGGAGATACTGGGACAGGGAGCCGGCTCCTGGAGGGATCCACTGATGTGTGCATAATGCTACCAAAGCAAGCTTGACTAGCCAGTAAGTCACACTCTAAGGTCTGTGAGCCAGTTATGTAAAGGCTATAGGGCTGGGGCTGGACACTGAGGAGGCTGGGAGCAGCTACTGGAGGGATACTTGGACAGGGCCAGCCACCAGAAAGTCTAATTTGTGAGTGCATGAGTGTAGGGTCTCTTAGCAAGCCTTGAAGCTGATTTGCCCGCAGGTGAGAACAGGATCATAGAATTATAGAATATCCTAGAGTAGTTTGGCTTGGAAAGGACCTTTAAAGGTTATCCAGTCCAACCCCCTGGAATTCACAGGGATATCTTCAACTAGATGAGATTGCTCAGAGCCCCGTCCAATCTGACTTTGAATGTTCCCAGGGATAGGGAAACTACCACCTTTCAGGGCCATCTATCCCAGTGTTCCACCACCCTCACAGTAAAGAATTTTTTCCTTAATACCTAGTCTGAATCTACCCTCTTTAAGTTTAAAATCATTATGCCTTGTCCTGTTGCAACAGGTCCAGATAAAAAAAACTGTCCCCATCTTTCTTATAGGCCCCCTTTAGGTTCTGAAAGGCCACAATAAGGTCTCCCTGGTGCCTTCTCTTCCCTAGACTGAACAACACACCTCTCTTGGCCTTTACTCATAGGAAAGGTATTCCAGCCTTCTGATTATTTTTGTGGCTCTTATCTGGAATTTCTCCAACAGGTCAATGTCTTTCCTGTACTGAGGACTCCAGAGCTGGATACGATACTCCAGGTGAGGTCTCACAAGAGCAGAGTAGAGGAGCAGAATCACCACTCTTGAGTTGCTGGCTATGCTTCTTTAGATACAGCCCAGGGTGCAGCTGGCTTTCTGGGCTGTGAGCGTGCGTTGCAGGCTCGTGTGCAACTTTTCATCCACCAGTACCCTCAAACTCTTCTCTGCAAGGCTGCTCTCAATCCATCACTGGGCCTGTATTGGTACTGAGGGTTTCCCCAATCCAGGTGCAGGACCTTGCAGCTTTGATCTGGAAGCAGATACAATTCTTTCTTGACTTCCAACCTGATAGCTGGTTGGATGTGGAGCACGTTAAACAGACAGCAAACACACTCACTGATGATACTACAAAAAGCACAAATGCATTTTGTTCCCATGTCCTGTACCTAGCATGACCATCCTCTGAACTTCTTAAAGGTGAAATGCAGTTCTGATTGTCAAAGTATGCGGGGAGGGGAAAAAATCTTTCTTGTCCACAAAAGTGGTCAGAGGAAAATCTAAAGCATGAAATCAATTTAGTACTGAATAGAGTGCAATATGCATAGCAGGTGTATATTAAATAATTCATGGCCAAGTGTTATTGATAAAGAACCCATTTCTTTTTATCTTTCGAAGGTTACTGAAAGGGGAAGAAAAGTGACAGAAGGGAAATAATGTTAATGCTATTTCTTTTGTCAGCTATTTTTTCTCCTTCTCCTTTGATTTTTATTTTATTGTAGTTCTATTTTGTATCTGTGTAAGTAATATGTCGGCTGCTGACAAAATCACTTTTCCTTGGCCTCATTCAAAACACTGGCAAATAAATGAAACATCAAAAAAAACCACAAACCCTCTTTAGTTTTCACTGAGGGGAAGACTTTCAATTGCATTGACAAAGTTAATTCTTTTATGATTAAAAATATCATTCACGTCCCAGATCCACCTTGACATTTCCTTGTCCATTTGTTTATGAAAAATTGTGAAAGAACTGAACAGATGTCAACAATGGAAGCAACTACTGCAGAAAACCCAATGCAAAATGATGAGGCAAAATTTGACTATGTTACCTTGATTGCTCCCCAGAGCCAGCAAGATACTATACACTGGTCATAGCTTATCAACATTATTGAATTCATTAAGGCATTTTATTTGTTAATTAAGGCATTCATTAATCCTTATTACTTATCCAAAATTACTTATAAAGGGATGATCTCTGAGGAAGCCATCTGAGAAAAATCTTCCACTACTTCCTACATCATGTACCTTGAATTATTGTCTTACACCTTAGGGAAAAATCTTTCCTTCTCTTGAGAAACTACAACAAATCACTCATTCACTGAAAACTGTACATCAGGTACATAGGTATTCCTTAACCTTTCTGCTTGCATATATGTATATTTATAAACATACTGATTTTTTTTACAGAGTAAGTGATAGGCTGAGCACATAGAGTTGTACTGATTAACTTCCTGTGTTAGGAAGGTGAAAGACATAGGAAAACTATTCCAAGGATTAATATTTAGTTTTTAATATAGAGGTATTCAGCTGGCCTCAGTGTGCTGTGAGTCACACTGAGCACCAACAAATAGAAGGCATATTCAGTAGAAGTCTTGAGGATGTAAAGATCTGTATCAGGGAGACTGTCATAATATGATACGCAGGAATCCTTGTCTCAGTTTAGGCCCTCATCTGTGTAAAGATTCAGTTACTAGAGGTGAGCGTGACTGTTATGATAGCTCTCAAAGACCACTTTCAGGATCATTACCCCAAAGCTCACCATCCTCTGCATGGTTGATTCTCTTTGTGTCTGGTTTCAATCAAGAGTAGTGGGAAGCTTGGTAGTTTACTTCTCACTAAGTCAGCTATAACAAATTCTGCTTGTTTACCAGCTCAGTATATAAACATAAAATGACAGTATGGGATCTAGTCTAGTATCTTGAGTCACTTCCTCAGAGATACTACTTTAAATTTTCATTAATCCTATTCTATTCCACAGTCCTGTATCTTGGTGTTTCATGTCCTGTTTGGAGGACACCCTGTGTCCATGGTGGTGGTTTGTATTGAATAGCTCTAAAGATATTTTGTTTCTTTGCATTTGTCAATTGACTTTTGGAGTATAAAAGTCAACTTTTTGCATCTACGATAATCTGAAATGTAACAAGTAGATGAACATCTTACCTGTGTCTTGTGTAAAGTACCTCCTTTGGATAGCTTTAAGCCTGCTACCTGTTAGTTTCAATTAATTCACTTACAGGGTAAGTAAGAGTGAAAAATAAACTCCTACACACTTGTTCATACAACTCAGGTTTTTAGATAGGTGGGGTTATTTTTTTAGAGTTTTGGGTTTGGTTTTTTTCCCCTCAGTTATCTACTTTATAAAGTCCACCTATATGTATTCATTTCTTTGTCTTTTTTTTTTAATTTTACTTTTTTTCCTTTGATAACTTCTCTCGTAGCCTTTATCCAAACACAGCTACATTATGCAATATTATTGCTTTGCTACTATATAAATTTTGACATGCAAGTGGAGAAAAGGAGGCAGAACTTCAAATGGAATTCAAGATGCAGGTATGTAATGGATTCATACAGCAGCATAATGATTTTTTTATTATTATTGTTTTGTTCTCTATTACATTCCTAACAACTTCTAACATCTCATTTGCTTTTCTTCACTGCTGTAGTGTATTGAACTGACACTTCCATGGATTTCTTTCTCATATTCTTAAGAGCTTTTCTCAAATATTAATACTTGGCTCAGAAAACTTCATTATATATATGAATTTTACTTATTTCTTATGTGATTCACTTGCACATAATTTCATTTATATGCCATTTCATTTGCAGGTCCCTTAGTATTGAGTGGCTTTTCTTTCTACAATTACCACTCATTCCTTGTCTTTATTACTTTATTTATCATCAGCAAACATTGTCCTATAACTCGTTCCAGATCACTTATAAATATAAGGAATAACAGTCTCTGTCAGAGACTCCTGGAAGTTTTATTTATGATTTCTCTTGATTGTGGAATCTAGGTAATAGTGTTTTCTTTTCTTTCCTGTAGTTTAAAAACTTTCTCATCCATATGAGGACATTACCTCCTTTGCTATCACAGCTGAATTTCAAGAGTGTTTAGAGAAGGATCTTACTAAATGCCTTTTGAAAATCAAGATAAGTCTATCAACTCTAATAGATGATGATGTTACTAAAGTAATTCTGATTCCACTTTTATATATCATATTTATCCATATGTTTACAAGACCCTCTTTTCAGGTCAGTTTGCTCACTAGACATGACAGTTTGCTTGGCTGCAGATTTTCAGATTTTTTTCTAAAAGCTCTCTAGAAAATCATTGCTGCTCTAACCATCTTCCAGTCACCAGGCAGTTTTAGGAAGACGTGCTAGTGACAGGAAGCAGAGACAACTGAAAACAGCAAAGCTCATCACTGCTGATAAATGTCCTGTGATTATAGAGCAGACATGGAGGCTGGGTGAAGACAGTGGTCTGTGTTGTCATGGCACTGAGAAGGAATGTGTAGTGGCGCCAGGTGTGGTTCCATTCTTCCCATTCTCCTGCTTATCAAAGCAATTATCTGTGTCTGACCAAGGAAGTCATCAATGTTTGTGCAACTGAAAGGCTGACTAACAATGGCTTGACTACAGTACCATCCCCACACTTTGCACAATAGTAGACAACGAGGTATAAATGTTAGCCCTATTTTGGACCTAATTTGTGGGACAAGAACTCAACACCAATCCTAAGGACACATTGACAGGTTTTCTACATGCCCTCCCCAGAAGGGAGTCTTCTGGTAAGATTTTAGACTTTGGCTATGCCAAGTGTTTTCCCCAGGCGATTACAGTTGTGATTGCAGTCATGGTTTAGAGCTGCTTAGTGCATTTATCACCAGCAATCTTAAAGAATTTGTTTATGTGGTGTATGAAATAAACCATGCTATTCATGCATCTGATGGCTTCTTTTGATTTCAGCTGGACCTACAGCAGACAGGCTGTTCATGAATCTGGTGTTGGACCTATAGTCACACTGAAATTGGTATACCAATTAAGAGGCAAGTCCAGCCACCCCTAACCCCTCTATTATCTGAGGACCAGCTAAAACACAAGAGAATTCATCTCTTAACAAATTTAGCCATCACTACATGCAACACGATACAGCACAATTCGTAAGTCCGTCATTTCTTTTTTCAGTAGCTTCAGACAGCAGATACAGTGACTAAATCCCTGTAAGCCACCAACAGACCCTTGAGAAGGAGATCAGCCAACTTGTTGCACTCAGAAGGAACCTGATGTGACAAATGCAACCTTAGAGCAGGAAGAAACTCAGAATCCTCACAGAATTTACCAGTGACCCAGTTTAAGACATCCCCTGCAAAGAGTCTTTGCTTTCACATATAAACTAGTGCCTAAATTCCTTCTGAGTTTATTGGAGATGCAGTTTAGAATAGATTCACACCAGTTGCTATAATATTTCCAAAATTAATGCTGAGGAAAAAACAATACTGATAAATACTAAGGAAATAGAGTATTTAAAATCCTCTCTCTCTCTGGATTAAGTACACGAATGACAAAATTTCTCTGGAGATTAAATATCTAAATTTTCCCTTGTTAGACACAGAGGAAAGAAGACTGAGCTGGTGAAAGCTGTCTAATTCCTAAGAGCCAGATCCCCTTGAGCTCAGGGAGCTTTGGAGTCCAGAAGTCTCCACCACTGCAGCAATGCTTGAGTGAGTCACCCATCTCCAAAGGTGCAATTTACCTCATTCATCCATTGATATCCCAGAGTTTCGCCTAGCTGGTGGCAGAGTTGCACTGTATTCCTCCTTCAGTACTCTTAAAAGTAAGCTTAAGTGTTACCTTGCTCAACAGGTTGACTATTATGAATCATAGTTTTGGTCCTTAGGGTGTGAAGAGCTTAGACACACAACTCTGTATTGGCAACTCTGCGCATTTCAATACAGAGTATTATAAGAGCAGGCCAGTGATGGTTACGTGAGTCACTGAAAGTTAAAAAAGTAATCTGAATGTGCTGGGAAGTTGAATCGCATTCCAGTTGGACTAGTGTTGCCATCTCCTAGGTATCTTTCTCACTCTAGCCACAACACTACAAAAGCAGCTGCAAAACCACTTTGTGTTCTACGTTGATAGAAAGAATCAGCCTTAGAGGAACTCCTGGGGTTGCCAGGCTAGAGACTGGGCCTACCAGCTGTGATAATCCATGTAGAGTATGAAGGTAAAGAAACATAGGGGCATAAGATTACCAATGCTAAAATAATTGCTTTTATGTTTAAAGAGGAAGGCTCTGCATGAGCTGTACAGCTTCTGAGATAAACAGACATGTATGATTGTGCCAGTGCAATTTTGTGAGAGGTGGGAGAGGTGAAATGAGAGTTTTTGTCCCTCAAGGAACTGTTCCTGAAGCCCATATCAACAGAGGCATATGTACTGTGCAAAGCCATGTAGCTTGACCCATCAAAGGAATAATTTAATCTTCAGAATTTTCAATTTCATGTCTCTCTGAACCACTTAAGTTCAATTCTTTTAATTAACATTTAAATGAGATTACAATTCCCTGTTTGAGTTTTCAAAGGTCATTCGGACTTCCACGGCATCAGGCAATGTCCTTTTCATATCAAAGGTTTTAAGAAATCTTCTCACATCCAGGCATTTTATACTTTCCCAGTACTGTTGATTTGGATTTATTTTGTAGCTTCCTCTTTAACTACTGATTGTACCTCTGCTTGATAAGTAACACAGCCAGAAAAGCGTGCACAGTCCATGTTTCACCAGAAGTTATGTAAATAGAAACTCCAGTGTCAAAAGTAATTTCCATACTGTATAAAGCAAAGCTCAGGACTACTCTTTCTAAACACGCTTGTCTTTACTGCTTTCCTTATTTTTCACGGAACATTTGTCTGTCCCCCACTTCCATGTTTTTAATCACATTAGTAATATGCTCTGTGTCCTCATTTGTCTGTTCCTTCATCTGCTGAGAGACCCGAGTATACAAAGTAGAATAACATTTCTCAACAAGATATCAGCTTGTGCTATAAAGTATAAGCCAGCATATAAACCAAGTGCTCTACAAAGGGCTGTGTGTGTAAAAGCTGTAGGTGGCATTCAACATTACAGTCAGGGGGCATTCAGCACTGCTGCCCTTGCAAGACCTTTTTTGGCTCTCACCTATGTCCTGACCTGCTAACAGATGTCTGTATGGGATAGCTCAGTGAAAGTGTCTTCTCTCTGCTGTTTGTAATGGTCAAAGGCTCTGCTACACACAGATGAATTTCAACATGGAAGCAGCAGAGGCACCTTTCTTATAGGTGATGAGTGACTTAACAATACCTGAATTTTAGTTGCCTCGAAGAGAAAAAAATTAGGAAGTGGTTGTATTGGTTTAGCAAGGCAAAGTTTTGGTAGAGATGAGGTTACTGCAGTGACTTCTATAGAAGCTGCTAGAACCGTCCCCTATGTGCAATAGGACCAATGCGAGCAGGCTCCAAGACAGACCCACTGTTGGCCAAGCTGCTCAGTGATGGTAGCAGCATCCTTGTGATAAGATATTTAAGAAGGGGAAAAACCTGCTGTACAACAGCAATTGCAGCTGAAGAGAGGAGTGAGTATCTGTGAGCAAAACAACTCTGCAGACATAAAAGTTGGTGAAGAAGAAGTGGGAGGAGGTGATCCAGGTGCTGGAGCAGTGATTCTCTGCAGCCCATGGTGTGGAACATGGTGAGGAAGGTTGTCCCTCTGCAGTCAATAGAGGTTAATGGTGGAGCGACTATCCACCTGCAGCCCATGCAAGACTGCACACTGGAGCAGGTGGATGCTCAAATGAGACTGTCACCTTCTGGGAAGCCTGCTCAGGAGCAGGCTTCTGTTCTGTCGACCCATGGAGAGAGAGGAGCCTGTGTTGGATCAAGTTTGCTGGCAAGACTTGTGACCCTGCTGGGGACCCAAGCTGGAGTAGTCCATTTCTGAAGAACTACACCCCAGGGAAGGGACCCAGGCTGGATCAGTTAATGAAAAACTGAAGCCTGTGGGAAGGATTCACTTTAAAGAAGTTCACAGAATCACAGAATCACAGAGTGTTAGGGATTGGAAGGGACTTTGAAAGATCATCTAGTCCAATCCCCCTGCCAGAGCAGGATCACCTAGATCAGGTCAGACAGGAATGCATCTAGGTGGGGTTTGAATGCTTCCAG